>KK118646.1:10957-21603 GCA_000611955.2 Stegodyphus mimosarum
AAAGTGAGAGAGATTCTGGGAATTTTTGTTTTTATTGCTACAGTCATTGGAGTGAAGTTTTCATCAAAAAATGTTGTGTCGTCACGTGGACGGCATTTTTTCTGTTTTAAAATATTGGTGAAAATAAAGAAAACCACAGTCCCTTTTTTGTAAAATTATTCTTAACCAAGAGTGGTAGCTCTTTTAGAGTTCACACATCGAGAGTTCTTGTCAGAAACATGCTGAGAACGTTTGATTAAAACTGATTTGATAAAAACTTAATTTTTATCCTTTTCCATCTTTTCAAACATGTGTATTGCCATTTTATTGTTATTTATATGGAAAAGGAGAATTTGGAAAGACTCAAAGCTACATTTAAAAAAAAATGATTGCAGGCAGTTAGCGGTCGATTCTTCGCAGCCTTATGCTCATTCTGTTCTTTCCTCTCTTCGCTCCATTCTTTCACACCCATCTTGATTCATTCCCTGTTCCTGATCTTATTCATTAATGTTATTGTTAGCGAGTGACGAATCATTATAAAAAAACTGATATAGTTCAATGAGAGGGCGGCTCTCATCTGATCCTATAAAAAGCGGTTTTGCTCATCCCTACTCACCCGAGGTTTCAGCCATACCGTGTTGGTTGTTAAAGAGAAACTGCTGATAGATAGGCAACTTTCCAATGAAATACGGAAATTTAAAACTCACTGGCAACGTGCTACAAAAGTATTTAAGAAAATACACGATAAATATAGTTTTACAATACAGTAATTAATTTAATCACATAACTTTAATGTTAATGATAACTAGCTATATGGATAAAGTTTCTAATATTCGTCATTCATTTGTTTTTACTATCATCTTAAAGTTCATGACAGTTTTAGAATCATGAAGTTGAGAATCACAAACTATTTCTAATTGATATTTCCATTGCGGCCATGGGGAACGTTACATTAATTTAAACACAAATAACTGACCTGCTGAGTTAGTTATGAATGCAACAGGCTTTTGAATAGTTTGACTCGTGGATGTTTCTGCCTTGATAATTTAATCCGATTAACATGTAGAGACTCACCTGTTTGATAACATAACCTGAGTGAGAACTCTAAAAGACTTCAGCGATTTCTCGGTATGTCTTAGAAGTTACAGCAGAGACTTGGAAAAAGTGTAAAAGACTTTTTTATTAACTGAGATAAACTAACAGAAGGCCAGCTTGTGCTTACAGAAACATCCAGCACTTAATGCGAAATCAAAAAGAAATAAATTGAAATTAACTAAGCAAACTTTACGTTACCCCAAAGGCTACACAGACAGAATGCGTGCAAGTTGACTCAAACCTAATATCGGCGTGACAAGCCTAATGGCGAAAATAACGCAATGCAACAGATAGACTACTCTCAATAGAATCAACTAGCAACATGCGGAACACTGTTAGGACGAATCTTTGAAAGCATTGAACTATTTGAAGTATTAAATGAATGCCGCAGTTTTTCACTTCATGATTCTAAAACAGTCATGAATTTACTAAAAGATCGTCATGAAGTCATCTTTTAATGCAAAGCTGCGGTCTTCAAATTGTGTCCCGCAGAAAACCGCAGCTCCACGAGTGAAATCCTAGTGTTCCGCAAGTTAAAAATAATTGAAAAGAAAGTTACAAAGAACTCACAGTAGTTAACTTCCTTTTATTAACTGAAAATATGAAAAAAACATTTAGTTTATCAGGACTTGTGCTGATTCTAGTTGATTTCGCAAACATAACTCTAGTCCTGAAAAGGAACAGGGAGCTTACTAAAAGCTATGTTCGTGCGTGTACAGCAAAGATAAGGAGGGTTCAAATTACCCTTTATTTGCTTATCGATTTTACATACGTTCCCGAACTTCGGGATACAAAGACCAACCACTTGTGGTCTGAATGTAAAAGAATATAAGACTACTAACTAACTAAAATTTAAATAAGAGCTAACTTTAAATATCTTATCAGATGACTAGCATTAAGACTGGCCTTTTAAATTACTACGTCTGTAGTACGCAAACTGTGGAAAACTACAATACGCTTTTAACTTTCAAGAGAGTTAAACCTCTAGCCTTAAAGGCGAACAGTAACTGATGGGCAAGCTCGCGTGAAGATTCGTAGCAAGAGGGCTCTCTTTCCTTCCTTCTACTCCCTTTTCTTGGCAAAAAGCCACAACTTAAATACTTAAGCGTTAGTAATTACAATTTGCATAAACATATTCAAGCGTAAATTCTGGCCGGAAGTGGAAAATAAGAGATAGTAAAGATTTAAAATAAAATAAACGTTAGTGAACTTAAAAATCCTTGCAAATTATCTTTGAAAATTAATCAGAAACTTGGAGTGTGGGCTGCCGACGTCCGTGACTTGACGTCAGCTGTGATGTTCTTGGTTGCAGTTCTTGCATAATAACCAGATGTTTCTCACAAACCTATAAACATTGTACTGTGCTTTGGAACAATGCATTTAAGCGAAAACTTTTTGTGAACGTACTTGGCAATAAAAACAAGATACAGAACCAAATTAAATGCAGAAAATGAAACAAGGATCTATAAGGCATCGATACAGCTAGACTTCCACAGTTTGTATAAAACAATGCAAGTACACTCCAATCAATAAATATATTCCAAGGATAAATAAGACTTAAAGCACGAATGAAGGCTATTAAGGAGCAAATTACTTTAGGTTTATGTTGAATTATTTTATAGGTAAGCTTGGATCACGAGTTAAGGCTATTAAGGAGTAAATTACTTTAGTTTTAGATTGAATTATTTTGCAGGTTAGCTTGGAGCACGAATTAAGGATATTAAGGAGTAAATTAGTTCTATAATGAATTATTTTACAGGTAAGAGTTGGAGCACGAATTAAGGCTATTAAGGAGTAAGTTACATTAGTTTTATGCTGAATTATATTATAGGTAAGCTTGGACATGAATTAAGGCTATTCAGGTGTAAATTACTTTAGTTTTATGTTGAATTATTTTATAGGTAAGATTGGATCACGAGGTAAGGCTATTAAGGATTGAATTATTTTACAGGTAAGCTTGGAGCACGAATTAAGGATATTAAGGAGTAAATTACTTTACTTTTATGTTGAATTAATTTATAGGCAAGTTTGGAGTTCTGTGGTGTACACTATCAGAATTAGAAGATGTAACTCTCAATTCGCAATCCGATTTGCACCGGATATTTTCTATTGTAAAAATTGTTACTGGTGTAGCTGTAAAAAAAGTTCCATATTTTTGGTTAAGTTTTGTGTTTTTCTGTCATGTTTATTTATAAAATCTATTCTAACTACTATCACGCAAAATTGCTAACTTAGTATTTAGCAACACAGGAAAATATATCATAATGTTTAATTTAATTATGTTGCTGTTGTTGTTACTTATGCTCACTTGTCTGACGCAGTCAGCTCAAGCCCACGTAATTTCTCGTGGCAAGGGGCGCAAATTTAAGCCTCTCGTTGGCAACAGCCTTGAGCACCTAACAGGTGACAGTGCGGTTTGTCTCAGCTCCGCCCCCAATTTTGATGGAGGAGCACCCTGGGGGGAATGGCTCCGAGGGTCTCCTACCCCTCTTCCCTTCCACCAAACCACACGAGAGGACTTTCGGCTCGCCGCATATTTAGAGTACCGCCATGCCGCACCGACAGTTTACATTTGCAAACATCCATGCCTTCTCCGGGATTCGAACCCAGGCCCTTAGCTACCCCAGTCAGCGATGCTAACGACTATACCGGTTGGGCAGCAAATTTAATTATTCTTTGTTTTAGCTGGTAAGCTGTGAATGGGAACGATTTCCAAAGCAATTTAAAATGCAATAAAAAATTTTATTTTAGGAAACAGAGAAGATGTCATTTTTATATATTTAAATTGGGAATTCTTAGATTCCAGTAGTAGAATCAATAGGATCTAATAAACCTTATTATTATAATCTAATTTTGTTATCTGAATCCTGTAAACTGTTCCTTTCTGAAAATATCTCAGAGAAACCAGTAACACACAATTTACAAAACATAATCTTTGGAAACTTCATTTAAGAACTTTTAGGTCCTGTAGAAACTATGAAGCTTTTCGGTTCAGGGTATGTGAGGAAAAACACAACTGCACCCTAAGTTCGAACTAATTTCCAGCTGGACCACTTACACCATAAGAGCACTCAAGAAAAGAGAATAATTTCTTACATTCTCCCTCGTTTTGTGCAGTTATGCTTTGAGTTATAGCGCATAGGTCGTTTTACTCTTGTTGAGAATTAATATAATTTTACAACAGACTGAGACCACGCCCTTTACGTCTCTCACTGAGAATAGCTTGAAAGATCAAGGGTTAGCTGAGTGAGAAAATAATTGGTAAATCGCGTTGAATATCATTCCATTTAAAGGGAAATGTGGAGAGGAACGACACCTAGTCGACCAAATCTAAATGCTTGTGAATATTATCTGTCAAGTTTTAGTTTGGGCTCATTGTAGAGATAATTTTGGACCCAACAAATATGAAAACTCAATTGCGTCCTCTTCAGCATTCGAATGTCTGGGATGTCTCACTTGCGAGGCGGGCTAGCTGACCATTTACACTATAGCAGTACACATGGAGAAATGGGAATGGTCTCTGCAATCCTAACCGTGTAATTGCTTTTATTGGAAAGTTTATAAAATTAATTATTGGGATATGAATTCTTAGCAAGTAAGCTGAAGATATACCGGTATTGATATTTAAAAGTTTTGAAGTGAGCAGTGCGTTTATGATCAGAAAACAAGTATGTGAAGGAATGCGTGGGTAAAGATATTTCGAAACGCAATTATGAAAAATTTAAAATTTTGGCAGCAAGAAGCAAGGTTTATATGCACAACATTTCTAACATAAAATCTACCGTACGTCACGATATAAATAAATGCTTAGATCTAATTTCTCGTAAACATGCGCCTAAACTGTTCAAAAGTAAGTATATTCTTTACAGATAGGAAAAATATTTATTTATGTAATTCAAAGCTTTTCTTTGAAATAGCGTAAATTATACTAAATTGTGAATAACCGTTTACGGCTGTTAATAGGCTGTAGTTTAAAGTTTATTTTACACTTAATAGTCCCCATAGCTTCTATTTATTTTTCGCCAGCTTTCATGAATTGTCAAATTAAGTTTAAATAGCTTGCGAATGTATTATTTAGAATTAAGTTTAAAGAGATTGCGAATGTGTAATTTAGCGTGACACTTTTGGGAAAGCATTAGCATGTAATCTATTTTCGTGAATCGTCTACCTATTCGCCCATTTGGTTTTGACAAATTTGTATTTGCTCACGAAGCTTGTATTTGTTATCGTTTAGACCGTCATGTCGTGGGTAATTAAAGCGTGGATATTTAGACATTAAATCTGTTTGCTGTCTTACACATGTTCCTTGTATTTGTGTGATACTGTATTTCTGCATAGTGTTTTCTATTTAGTTCAATGCATTAGTTACAGAGTTATATATAGGTATTTGTGCACTCATATTATGCAGTGATGCAGGAGAGGCGTACGGATTTTACGCGCATTTAATTTAATATTGTATCTCTGCGTTCTGTATTTTGTTTAGTTTAAGGCCCTCTAAGGCTTATCCTAATTCTATTAAGAGTTATTTTGCGTTTAGGCATCTTTTCTATCTATTCTAGCTTCAGCTTACAATTTCCTACGAAAATGTATTTTCGGAAACGAAGTTAATGCAAATGAGTTGTAAAATTCTACTGTCCTGCTGTTGTGTAGAATCTTGAGAAATAGTGATTGCATTGAGGAACGGTTAAAACTGCCCTTTATTAAACTCTTTAACTTATTTACAATGCGTCAACTTGACGCTAACATACTACGCCTCAACTTGGGCGGTAACTGAAACAGTAGAATCAAACTTAAGAATTCAAGATATTCACAAATAGTAGAAGTACACTACAGGGCTCATATAATCCTGTAGCATTTAGCCTGTAGATGAGTCTAGTGGCAGCAAGATAATAGCGCTTTAGCCACGTCAAACCAGCAGTAACTGCTAAACAGAAGTTTGCGTATAAGCACACACGGCAATTTCCCGGACTCTATTTTTCTGTACTGGAACGCCGATGTTTAACTTATTCTTCCACTAGTAGAATTTGCATTTCTTACACGCGTTACCAAATTTCAATATTCTGGCACTGACAATTAGGAGAATGAAGGCTTATAGGAAAGTAACTTGAAATTAAATGTAACTGGCTATTTAAAATAAATCTAAATCCCTACAGAGTAAAGAATAGTATTTAATTCGATGTTTCACCGACTTCGAAAGAGAGTCTGAGTTTCTGACTAGCGCGCGTTTGCCGTTTGGCTACGTCTCTCTTAGCTATTGCTGCGCTCGGCCGTACTTTAGGCCCTTGTTTGGCTTCGCCGACTTAATTAAGATTTAGGGACCAACTACTTAGATTCTTGATAACTTCGGCTATGCTTTTCAATTAGCTTCAGTTAAGTTCATATTAATTTAAGTTCAAGCCCAAGTGGAGGCTTTGCTGCGCACTCTGAATTATGAGTTGATTGTATCATATTTGTTATAAGAAATAAAGGGTAGTTAACCCTTCGTAAGTCTTACGTCTCTATTCACACACTTAAGCGATTATTCGCTTATTAGTGTTTGTGGGGTTCAAGAACTGAGTGTTGAATTAAATAAGTAAAATCCCCACACCCCTATCTGATGAAATTCCTTATTTAAGCAATTTGTACTTGAACGTTGAATCTCTGCATTGTGCATTTTATTTAATTACGTGCCCGACATAGCGTATCTTTAAAGTACTCATGCGCTTTATAACTGTATGCGTTGCGTCATATGCCCATTCTGCAGTATGCATATAGATTCTTACGTGCGTCATAATTTAATATCCTACTATTGCTTTTTGTATTTTACTTGATTTATAAGATACCTTTTGCGCCTTTCTGAGAGACTTTGTGTGCAACAATTGCACATTCGGGGCTTATTCGAGAGGTAAAGGTTCGAGCCCCAGCTAGAGCATTGCTCATTTTTCAAATCCTTTGCTTGAAATTACCTAATGGCTCTACGAGTTCACTTTGTTATCGTATTTCACATTGACTTTTCTGTGATACATAATTGTGCATACTGTGTAGCATATATATGTGGAATTCTAACGTATCATTATGTCATTATAAAAATATCTACAAAAGTTTTAAAAAAAGAAGCACATTACATTTATGTTTCATTATGTTTAATTTCCCAAATAAAAAGCAAGATTCTAGAAACAAAATCACAAATTCTTACTACATTAAGGTTCGATATCAATTAATGTAATGAATATGGTTTAACGATGTAATTTTTTTAGTATTTGGCATAAAAATACTTAAATTAATTCTTAAATCACTTCGCTCAAAATTATTCATCCTTTTCCTAGCTTTCGGAAGCAAATTGTTGACTTGATTAAAGCCTACTTCCACTAGGTAAGAAGCAAAAGTCAATAATGTTGCCTTCTACGGGTTTGTGAATTTGAGGTAATTAATGATAACACTTAATAAAGCATCAAAACACAATTTATTCGCCAGTATTGCTCAGGACAGTTCCCAAAACACGTTTGCCATCGTCGAAAAGACTTTGAAAAACACGCTGAAATACTAATTAGCAACACAGCCTTCAGGCTGAAACAGTGAAGACAGCTTTACGGCAAAAGACTAAAGTTCTCTCTCAACTCGGTCGATCGCTCCCAAGCTAATCTCTAAACTCAAGACACTAACAATCTTTCCCAGTACAGGCAGGGTATATATAGCTTTAACTTACCTTCGAGAATATTTCTGAGAAAACTGCTAATAATACGTTCTAGAATGTTCTCGCTTCTTCTACGGCATATCGCCCCGTTTTCGCCAAATATCGCCAAATGTTCGATTTCGAGCCAAATCTGACAACCCTATTTTCCATGCTAATTTCTGGCAGGCCTAACCTCGCTTTGCGAAGAAGCTTTCTCACTGCAGCTAAGCGTTGGTTGGGTAACAACATTTATTTTGGGATATTGCTCTCGAATGACTTTTACTTTTAAACTCTATAAAATAATTTTTATGTATTTTTCCTCTTACATTAGTTTATATGATTTTTTCCTTACTAAATGATATAGCTTTATATCAATAAACGATTTATTATCAATTTTATTAATATTTTTTGTAATCAATGAGAACTTGATTATACCGATCAAATTACAGGCGAATATTTTGCTATAGATCCCCAGTTAACCCATTCATTCCCTTTAAAATTTCGTCTACTGCAAGGAGTGAATATCTACACCATTGGGAAACCCGGGTCTAGGTTATATGCAGGGAATTATGCTACTGGCAAATCTATTTCAGGTAGTATTTGCTAACGCCAAGACAGTCCAGTTAAGGCTCTAGCATCTCGTCTTTAAATCTCTTCCTATCTGATAGCATTAGGACACAAATATCTTCAAAATTCACATTTGTCCAAACACTGATGGGTACACATTTTATGTCACTCACTTCGGGCGACTCCTTGATCATCTTCGAAACCAACAGCTCATTTTTACACAGGCGTCTATGATAAGCAACCAATTTGCTTATCATAGACACCTGTATAACTCATGAAACCTGACACACTATGCAGTTTATTAGGAATTTTAGACGGGTGTTTGTCTAATATAGCACAAAGCATGATAACATTTTTCTGGTCGAGTTTTTATCTGCCGTTTCCATGATAAGCCTCCCAGAGGTACAAGCTTTAACGAATCCCTGACTTCACTTCTTTGAAAGCTACCATTGGGCACCTTATCGGACACATATTGCAATACACTTGCTTTACTGTGGCTGTATGGACTCCTAGCTGTATTGCCTATCCTAAAATTACAAATTAATTCCCGTTATTTAATGACCGCACATATCTAATATTATAATTATGTATATATGTTTTCTTAATAGGTTGGAAATATCAAAAATTAATCAAATAATTAACATAATTTATATTTCTCGAATATATTTAAATACCTCCAAAAATTATTCATTGCATTACATTTTACTTTATAACTGTCTAAGGTTTTTATTAAAATTAATCAGTTATTTTTAATTTCAGCTCTTACTATAATTTCTAAGTTCCTTTTTCTCGCCAGAGTGTAAATGAGGTTAGACAATATTTAAACTGAGGTTTTGAGTTTGTAAGTCAGAGCGTGTTTCTGGCCTGCGCATGCAGGCTACGTTTAGTTCCTGCCAGATCTGACGAGTTGTAATTATTCGGCTTTACGTTATCGCTGCTGACATTTGAATTTAATACGCCTGTCTGAATTTCTGAGCCGGCTTTGATAAAAATTTAATTGCGTAGCCTTTGACTACTATTCCCAATCGCGATTGAAAATTAACTGGTGCCTTTTCTAGTCAGTTCTCGTATCGCGCGACCAAAGTATCACGCTCATATATATACACACTTCTTACCCAGATTACCCTTACAAATAAGTCCTTACGCGGCCTTTATTCTCGCAATCATTGGTCGTATTCATATACATCAAAGTAAAAATATTGTTTGAAATGACCAAAGTATTCATGTTTAGGCAATGACAAACTAAAAAAAATAATTTAGGGCAAATAAATCTAACATTTAATGCTGTCTCCCTGTTTCTACATTTATATTCGGGTTATTTTGGGTAACACTTATATTCAAGTTTTATACTCATTGTGAAAGAAAATAAAATACAAGAAGACTGACTCCCGTATGACAAAAATAGGCCGGGTTACTTAATTTAAAAATTTGCAATTTTCAAATTGCATTGAGGGATCGATTAATTAAGTTAGAATAATTAGAAGAAATAAATATAAATGAAGTGCAGGGAAAAAATGTATAATTTAATAGGCCGTGCAAGAAGGTCATGAGTTCAGTTTTTTTCCTTTACGTTATAAGGTATTTCTCCAGCCTTCTTCGCATGCCTTCGTTGTGTAGTGGTCAGCACGCTCGACGCGTAACCGAGAGGTTCGTGGTTCGATTCCCGGGGAGGGCAATACTCATTTTCCATCTCTTCTGCTTCTAAATTACCTGATGTCTCTGCAACTGGCGCCGGAACTGGAAAGGTGGTGAATGATGATTCTCCACCACCGAGATTTGGCGATTGGGTTCCCTGAACTCCAGTCGCCCTTTAAGAGGGGGAGTATATAAGGTATTTCTCCCACCTTCTTTGCATGCCTTTGTAGTGTAGTGGTCAGCATGCTTGTCGCGTAACCGAGAGGTTCGATGTTTGATTCCCGGCCAAGACGTTGCTCATTTTTCATGTCTCCTGCTTCTAAAAAACCTAATGTCTCTACAAGGTGATACGGAGGACTAAAGAAAGATTAGTTAAAACCCATACTGCCAGCAAATCGCGAGTTTGAATTGCCTGCACTACAGCTGGTTGCTGTGAAATATCGACTGGGCTGTTCAGAGGCATCACAATGGAAAAGGTATGGAAATAGTTGAGATGAATGTTAATATTCTAAAAAGACAAGTTCCGGCTTTCAGTGCATTTGGTTCTGCTTTATATTGTCGTTGCTGAGTCTTCCAGGAATTCAGTCCATCTCTTGAAGAGAACACTTTTTTCACAGAAATTGATTGTTGTAAAATTTAAAAAAACAAGAGTAGGAGTTAAGAAGTTTCCTGCAACGTTTATTTCTCCTTATAATCTGAATTGTTTAAAATACTAAAA
>KK118646.1:21613-45202 GCA_000611955.2 Stegodyphus mimosarum
GGAACACGTGGAAAGAAAGAAGTAAAACAAAAAAGGAACGAAACCAAAAACAGCAGATGAGAAGACAGGGAAGTTTTTTCAAGGCTAGGAATCTCTCTTTCGTTCGATTCTGAAGAATGAAATGATTCGTTTTATTTGGTAATGAAAGTCATGAGTCACAAAGAACTGTCCTAAAAGCGTCTGACGTACAGGAGAGAAAAACCTTTATTTATTTCATTTTTAAGATGTAAAAAAATGTTATTCAAGAAATAAAAGGCAATACAATATGTGTTCAAGGACTGAGCACAACAAAAAATCATAAATGTCTTAACCCTTAAACACAGAGGTGGAGTCTGTATAACCGAGATTATATTCTAGAACTGCGAAACTGCTTATAAGTTATATAGTTATTCTTCTCCTTTTGAGTGCTTTCAAGTTGTCATAATTCTATCCATTAGTTTTTTTAACATTTTTTTTATATTGAGCCCCGGTCAGATAGACCTCACCTCTGCGTTTATGTTACTTTTTTCTCGCATGAGGGTGGGTGGCTTTATTCCTACCTGGGTCATTTCAGCAGCTGGCCTGATCAGCGGACTTTAATCTAACCTAGATATACCTTATAACCTTTGAAAAACATGTCCTCCTAGACCAAGGAAAAAAACTGCCTATCTATGTTTCAGCTCAAGAATTAGATATGTAATGAATGCGCCAAGAGAATTTGCAAAAATTGTGTTAAAAATCTTAAAATAATGTGCTGCTGTTTTTTTAATGTTCTTTATATACTATCCTTTTTTTTCATTATTTTATATAATCCAGATTCTGTAGATGGAAAATTTATTAAATAGTTTAGTTTTTACGCATTTGCGAGTAAGTAGTGTTTATTTTATTTATTTGATTCAGTGTTCCTTACTTTTTCACATGTGATTTAAAAATTCGTTTTAATGCATTAGTTTTAGAGTTCTAAAAAGAAATAATTACTTTAATATAGCAAGCAAAGTGTATTAATTCTTATAGTGTATTATTCTTACAAGAGTACATTATTTTAAAATTTTATATTTTTAAAATGCATAAGACAGATCGCGGTCTGAGAGACCCTCCTCTGTATTTACGTAACAGAAAATGAACGTCTGTACTTAAGGGTTAAAATGAAAAAGAATATGTTTGATGAAATTATTTGAAATATTGTGGCAATAGTACGCAGAATAGAAGATAGTTGACTAATGTACAGTTTTTGTTAAAAACTGGCTGTAAAATGAGAAAAAAATTTCTAATTTAAGAGTAAATGTGACGTAAAATGTGGGCTACGCCTTAAACCTACGTTGTCCTACCATGAATGCTAATTAACTGAGTGTGATGGCAATTTAGGCAACGTAGGACCTACTGAAAAGCAAGATTCAATCAATCCTTTTCAATTTTCCCGCAAAATCATTACCATTTCCACGCTAATTAACTTAAGAATTAGTTTAACTCTTTAGTCATATAGAGCGTAAAATATAGCAAAACAAAAACAACACATGCAGGAAAATATGCAGCAATTTTCCCACCTGCAAGAAGATTATTAGATATCGTGCTATGGGGTGGGATGACACTAGACGTAAAACCTATGTTAAAATTACAAACAAAGACAAAAATTACAAACAAAAAGTAAGAATTATTTGTTTAGACTTTTAGAATGAGAATATTTCTTATATGCTTAAAGATCACAAGATATAAGACGCATTATAAGTAAAACTGTAACATCAGTAGAATAAATGTGCAACTCTAAAAGTCGTATTACACGTTTAAAACGTTCGGAAGAAGAGCTTTTTAGATCAATTTTCTACTTTGTCATACGATATGCCAGTCATATGGTCTGTATTACAGCCGGTCACCATGGATCGTTTTGGGTTACTATGTAAAGCAGAAACTATTTTTCCGATACAAATAAAGATTGATGACGGCGGATTCGATGCTGATTGCTGATTGGATGTTGAAACGACAACTTACAATTTTTTGCAAATAAAAAGTAAATACCGTGCGTCTATCTTTCATTGGCAAAGCAGGTAGGAAAATTATCTAAAACATTTGTTTTATACTCACATATGTATATGTTTAAACACCATTTACTAAGAAGTGAATTATAGCGCTATTAGAAAATGCGTGTGCTTATTTCAAAACATTTATCTGATAAACTTTTATGCCCGTTTAGAAAAAAATAAGCAGATGAAGTTAGAGATTTACGTAAGATAAAAACACGGAGAAAATATTTTTAATCGCAAAGAGATCAGGGAAAACTCTTTTCATCTTTATCATCAGTCAAAACTTTATCATCTTGAATAAACACAGAAATTACGAAATTCGATTTTTAGAGACATTAGGACTTTTGATGCATAAGTGATGAAAAATTAGCAGTGCCCTCACCGGAACTCGAACCACGGACCTCTCGAATACGCTCTGAGCGTGCTGACCACCACACCAAGAAGGCATGTCAAGAAGGCGGGAGAAATACTTTATAACTCCTCCTTTTTAAATGGCGACTGAGGATTAGGGGACCCAGTCGTCACATCCTGGTGGTGGAAAATCATCATCCACCACCTTTTTTAGTTCGAGCTCCCCGGTGGAGACATTAGATTATTTGGAAGCAGGAGACATGAAAATGAGCAATGCCTTCGCCGGGACTCGAACCATAGAACTCTGGAATACGCGTCGAGCATGCTGACCACTACACCACGAAGGCAAGCCAAGAAGGCGGGAGAAATACCTTATAGTTTCATTGTAAGGTAGCTGGACATAGTAATGTAATAATATAGGCATAGAATATGTTAACAAAGAAGTTCATAGTAAAAATCGATATATATATATATATATATATATATTACTATATATATATATATTACTGTAATATCATTGAGTGGAGGTTTCATTGCAGTTCAATGAAAATTTATCAAAGCGTGGCTGATATGAGGAAAGCAGACAGAAATTATAGTGGTTTATTCTGCATGCATAGCTTTTGTTGGTAAGTAAAGAGGTTAATGGAGAAGCCAAAAAAATCACAAGAATCAGCGTTATAATTGTACATTTGGCAGAACTAGTTTCGTTTCATAACTACAGAACCTTCTGCCTCAGCTGCCAAAGTGCCAATGAACGAGATAAGGTATGGTGATAAGATAAGATAAGAATGGCTGGACAAAAGTTGAGCTACTGTCGCCATCTATTGATGAAACAAGAAAATAAAAACATAATTTCCTTAAAAGGTAAGATAGATTTCAATTGTGGTCGTTGACTAGAATAGTTTTTTTTGAATGTGAAACGCCTAAAGGAAATCAAATTCACTAATGGAAGATGTTCTTTGAATAGTTTTGGCTGTAGAAAGGTGTAGAGTTTGATTTTGGAGTGACAGAGGAATTTGTGTTTCCTTTTTCCCAACATATGCCTCATTTTCTTTAACGCATATGTTACACAGTAACGCGTTTCAAAATTAAAAAACTCTTTCTGTTCGAGTTAAAGACCCTAATTCCAATCCACCTTTACATTCAGCCTTTAAGGAAATTATGTTTTAGTTTTTTTGTTCATCAATAGATCACGCCAATAGCATAATTTCTGTCCAGCCATTCTTATCCCATTACCACACTTATCTCGTTTATTTGCACTTTAGCAGCTGAGGCTGGTTCTATAGTTAAACCATCGAAACTTGTCCTGCACAATTTAGAATTATTACTCTGATTCTTGTGGTTTGACTTCTACATTGACATTATTCTGTGTGTTATTTTAACTGAAGTAGAATTGTCTTACTTGGAAGAGTCTTTCCTTTCTGTAGAAGGGTAGACCTCGGACACTTTGCCATAAATCAAACCAAACCACACTAATAGGTGTCTAATTATTATATCCTATTCAGTTTCCTAATTTTGTACTTTTCAGTATATTGCAAAACACATCATGTAATTCACTATTATCAAAAAGGCGTGGTATTTAGTTATTCGAGGGCCATAGCTGAAAAATGTCACATAAATGTCATTTTAGTTAGAAAGACCACGAAATTTCATCAACACGCAGAAACGGAGTTTATTAGTTTGAAATTCTAAACACAGTTTAATATAATATTGACATCGATTTTATAAAAGGAAATATATTTATTCCATCGGAGGTCCTCATGTACCTTCTTCTTAACGAATCAAAAGGTATCTGCTATTTCTAAAGATAGAAAGTATTTGTTTCTTAAAAAAAGAGATCGAAATATGTAGAAACGAAGATTCTATATTTTGAAGTAAACAGACCCAAATTCTTTATTGTTCGAGCTAACTTATATTTAGTCTATTTAATATTACAATGTACTTAAAATAAAGCCGCTTAATGTGAATACTTCTGTCTGCAATGACAAGCACGGTTATATTTATTTTTTATTACACTGGTTAACATAAATTAAGGAAAAATCACAAAAATAGCGATACCTCCCTCAAAAATAAGCCAAACCGTGTAAAATTTGAATATGTTGCCAAGTACGTGTAGCTGAGTAAAACTGCAATAGGCAAATTAGTGGCGCTGCACTCGGAATACGTCATCCGCGAGGAGCATAAAAGTCCATGTTTGAGAGCAAGCCCATATATTGTACTGTGATAGTGACATGAGTAATATGAGATAGCCAGTTCGTAAAAATGTCCTCTTGCCATCATTTGCCTGCAGAACTACGACGGAGAGCCATTGGGAGACTAGAGGCAGGCTAAAGGCAAACAATGTAGCCATATGGCTAAATGTGAGTCCTTCTGTGGTTCATAGACTTTGGAGGCAAATTCAAACCCCAGATTCGCCATCTAGGAGGTTCAGCCAAGGACGGGCAACTGCTACGAGGAGGGCCGATGACGATATTTGACATCATATGCACGCAGGAAAAGAACCGCTACTCCGACTCTTCTTAGATCCTCGCTTGCTGCAGCCACCGGAAGGTTGGTGTCATCGTCAACTGTGCGTAGAAGGCTTCACGGAGGTGGTCTGTATGGGAGGCGACCAGCCATTCGCGTGTTGCTCGCGTCACGCCATAGGGGGGACCGTTTGCAGTGGGCACGACAACATGTCCACTGGACGTCTGATCAGTGGAGGGCTGTTCTCTTTGCGGATAAGTCCATGTTTAGTCTAGAAAGCGATAGTAGGCGTTATTTCATATGGAGAGAACCTGGAACCCGTTATCATCCGTCAAACATCCGTGAAAGAGATGCATACGGAAGAGGCAGTGTCTGTGTTTGGGGTGGCATCTCTTTGGGTGGAAGCACAGACCTCCGTGTCTTTCTAAGGGGGACCGTGAATGCTCAGGTTTATAGAGATGACATCCTTGATGCTTATGGGCGCCCATATGCCGGGGCAGTAGGTGATGCTTTCCCGTTACAGGGCGACAACGCAACACCACACAGGGCTCGCATCGTAGATGATTATCTTCAACAGGAAACAATTATGCGGATGGAATGGCCAGCTCGATCCCCGGACTCGAATCCTATCGAGAACGTTTGGGATGCTTTAGGCAGACGTCTAGCTGCTCTCAACCCGCCCCCTCAGACCCTCGCCACTCTTGCGAGCAATGGCTCTCGCTGCCTATGGAACTCATAGACCGCATAATTGAAAGCATCACACATCGCTGTATGTGCTATATTGCTTCTAGAAGCGATTATATTCCATATTGAAAGCACTTTTCCTATTGCAAACTGACACCCTCCATTTGTTCATTTTATACATGTGCTAATTTCTATACTACCTGAATTTTCTGGCAATTTCTTTTTATGTTAATTGATACCTTACTATGTGTTGTATATTGTGATTAAGTTTCATAAAATTCTACATGTAACTTTTTCAGTAATCTTGATTATTGTGATTTTTCTTTAATTTATGATAACCAGTGTATTTCGAATATGACGTACAAGTGACATTCAGAAATTGTGATTTTTTATTTCGTTATTATATACTTTACTATTTTCAAGTCGATTGTTAGACTTCCTAACTTAATATAAAAGAATCGTTAAGAGAAATTTTTGTCAAATTTAACTAGAAAAATATTCTTTTTATATCTTCAGTTTTCTCATTTTAGCAACAAACAGAAAAAAAAAACTAAATTGTTTAATTTTACTTAAGAATCTTTCATAACGAAACCATTTATTCTGTGCTCTTACCTCTTACTATTTTCATATAAATAATAAATATTTATTAAAAAATCTTGAGCTATTTGAAGTATACACTGAAAAAGGCTATTACGGTAGCATCGTCGTCGAAGAACTGAAATTATAAGTGTCTTCGGAACTAGTCAGCCGTCATCATCAATCTAAAAATTGAGAAGTGATCAAAGAGAAAAAAGTTACAGTGCGATAGACGGTAAATAACTACTGCCAGAGAACCTATCTGCGCCAGAAATGGAAGTGGCGATGCAGTACTGCTGAAGCCACCGCTTTTAGCTCACCGATTAACTTCAAGCTGTGTGACGAAAGTGTTTACCTCCAACTTTTTCGGACGAAAAGGCTTCGAAAGATATCGTGATTGAGAATACTTACAAGAAACTTCTTCGCGTGATACGAAGGAATATTTCCCTGCGGAGAATGATTTGATTCCTTGTTTTTCCCTTCTTTTCAGATAAATGTGAGATAGTATTTAATTAATTTCTTCCTGCTTCGCAAGATTTTTAGTCGCTCTTTACGATATTCTTTTGCTGAAATATTTTCCCTCCTAGTTAGTATGAAAGAAGTAGTATTACAAGTTCCGCTAAAAGGTCTTATTACAGATGGTATATAATACCTTCAAAGTAATAAAAAACGGAAAGTTAAATAGTAATATCCATGAATTGTAATTTCTCTTTATGAAATCCAAGCGTCGCTCATTATTTAGTTTTAGTTTATATTGTTGATGTGTTCAATCATAGATGATTTGTTGTGACAAAATTTATTCATCATTGCATAATTTAGGTTTAGTTACTCCCGTCTTTTTCGCATTCCTTCTCGGTCAGCACGCTCGACGCGTAATCGAGAGATCCTTGGTTCGATTCCCGGCGAAGGCGCTGCTCATATTTCATATCTCCTGCTTCAAAATAACCTAAAGTTTCTACACTGGCGCCCGAACTAAAAGAGGTAGTGAAGATGATTCTCCACCACCGGGATTTGGCGATTGGGTCCCCTAAACCCCAGTCGCCCTTTAAAAGAGGGAGTATATATAGTATTTCTCCGCCTTCTTCACATGCCTTCGTGGTGTAGTGGTCAGTATGCTCGACGTGTTATCTTGAGGTCCGTGGTTCGATTCCTGGCCAAGGCGTTGCTCATTTTTCATTCTCCTGCTTCCAAAAATTAACCTAATGTCTCTACATAATTTATATTCCTTATTTTTCCGGTGAGTGATAGTTTGGATAGTTTAGTTCTAGTTTATAATCTTGATTTATATAATAAAAATAATTTCTTGTAACGAAATTCATTCATCGATAAATTATTTAGTTTACGTTTTTTATCAATACAATGACAGATAGTCTCTCTTGATGAAATTCAAGCAATACTGTATAATTTATATTCATATTATATAGTTTATATTCCTGATTTTCCAAGAGTTATTTGGAAATATTTTAATGAAATTAGCATAAGTGTATGTTCTTTATTTGTCCACTGACTCATAGTTTCCTGTGATGAAATTCGAACACCACTCAAGAATTTACGTTTAGTTTATATTTTTGATTTGTCTTAATGAATAATATACTCTTGCTCTCGAAATTCATTCGTCACTGAATAATTTAGGTTAGCCTATGTTCTTGATTATTTCAATGAGTAGTAGTTTCTTGCTACAAAATTTAAGCATCACTGAATAATTTAAGTTTATTTTAGAAGTGAAACAACAAAAATCAGCATTATATCATCAAAGTTTGTGGTTTACCTTCTAAAATAATCGTTGCTTGACGTGTTATTTTAACCTGAATTTAGGTTTAGCTTCGGTTCTTGATTTTCTCAGTGAGTAGTGGTTTCTTGTAGTAAAATTCAAGCGCCGCTAAATAAATTATATTCAGTTAATGTTCTTTATTTGTCCAGTAAAAGATAATTTATTCTAACTCCATTCATTCATCATGAATAATTTAGGTTTAGTTTGCATTCTGGAATTGTTCACTGAGTGATATTTTCTACTGATGAAATTGAAGCATCAATGAATAATTTAGGTTTAGTTTCTATTCTTGAACTGTCCAGTGCATGATAGTTCCTTATCATGAATTCCAAGCAACACTGAATAACTTAGGTTTAGTTTATATTCTAGACTTCCCCAGTGAAAAATAGGTTCTTCGTTCGTGATTTAAGGCTTTGGTTTATACTTTTTTTCAGTATTTCTGATTACTATATTTGATGTTTAAGATGTAAGATCTTTGTTTCCGTCACAAATAAAAGAAATATGAAACTTTCTTTCTAAACCAGTCTTCGTGCTTAGTAATCAAAATTGTAAGATTTTATTGTTCAATTACTAATGTGCAGATTTTACATATTAGGAAAGATTTTTCTCGTGACTGCTTTAAAAAGGAAGTGCTTCACAAGGTAATTCTTTGGTTTGTGTGACATAAATCTAATTAATTTTCGGACGGCAAGGGGAACAGAATATGATAAATTTTATACGTCTACAGATAAGAATTTAATGTTTTTCAGTGCTAAATGTTTATTAAATTATAAGAAACTTATAAAAATAGCAAATAGTAAGTTTTGCGAATCTTTCCTGTTTTGCTATTAGCTTGAAAACAATAGGCGTATGTAAAATGAATTAAAAGGTGAGTCTGCATTCTAAATATTTTAGAGCAATTTCAAATTAAAATCGTTTTACTCTAATTAATCTGTAGTAGAGCTGTGGGGTTTTACTAGTTTAAATCCAATGTTCAATCTTAGAACCCCACAAACACAAGCGAATAATCGCTTATTTTCATGCTGTTAGTGTGAGAATAAACACGTAAGACTTTATTTCTCAGAATACTTACAATCACCTCTTAACTCGTAGTATACACAAAGCCTCCACTTGGGCTTGAAGTTCAATAATTATGAATTTAAACTAAACTAAGCTTAACTAAACCTATCTGAAAGGTATAGCCGAAGCTATCAGGCCCCTAAATATTAATTGAATCGGCGAAGCCAAGCAAGGGCCTTAAGTATGGCCGAGCGTAGTATTCTAAGAGAGAACGTAGTCAAAAGGCAAACGCGCGCTAGTCAGGAAAAATCAGATTCTCTCTCTCTCGAAATCGGGGAAACATCGACTTAAATAGTACTTTTACTCATTTGCATTCACTGCGTTTCTGATATTACATTCTGGTAGGAAATTGTAAGCTGAAATTAGAATAAATAGGAAAGAAGCATAACTCAAAATAACTGATAATAAACTTAGCCTTACAGAGAGTTCTGTAACATATCTTTAAGACAAAATAGAGTAAACTCAACTCCTAAAAGTCAAGTTATCTACTAGTAGAATTATGTGCGCAATAAACGTAATCGTACTTTAAGAAAAACTGAGCTCCCCTAAGCCATAGATAATTTCGGAAGGTAAAGAGCAGTTTAAAGTAAAAAAGAAGAAAACAAGATAGAGTATAATCTAAATTAATAGGATTTGATAACATTGGAATGAACTTTCTTTTAGCTTAGATAAATAATTTAAATCTTGAGTTTACGGCCATTTATTTTTTTCTATGGGTAATCTCGTTAAATTAGGGTTTATCATTTGAAGCCAAAAAGGAAAAACTGTGTAGGGTTTATTAATTTATTTTAACAGATATTTTATTGTTTTGAATCCTTTAATCGCCTTTCTCACTTTCCGTATTCCTATCAGAATGCAAATTAACTCGCGTGTATTTAAGCTGAGGTTTGAGAGTGTTTAAGGCGAGGTTGCTATTAAGACAAGTGTTCCTGTCCTTGGCGGTGCATGGTAATGGTCGAGAGTGTTTCACGCCGGAGTAGCTTTAAAAGCCAAAACCGAAATAAATTTACTCTGCGCAGCCTTTGGCTATTAGCAATCTAGATTTAGTTTTATACGGAACTTTTACTTTGCGTTTTCACCATAAATGTTGGCTAATTTGTAAGCATCAAGTAGGCCTTATTTTTATGCTGTTCAGTTTTAAAATAAAGGCTCTTTACACCCTTCTTAAGCGTCTGTAGTCCTTTTAAAGACATAGAGATAAATCGCTCATTGAGAATTAGTCACAAGTTACACTAATTAGAAGGCTAATACCTCGCACAGGCATTAGGATTTTTGGAAGCAGGAGATGAGAAAAATGAGCAATGCCGTCGCGAGCTGTCTACCCACGACCTCTGGAATACGCGTCGTGCGTTCTAACCACTACACCACGAAGCCCTGCTAAGAAGATGGGAGAAATACCTTATATACTCCCCCTTTTAAAGAACGATTGGGGATTAAGGGACCTAATCGCCAAATCCTGGTGGTGGAGAATCATCATCTCCCATCCTTTTTAGTTCGACCGCCACTGTAGATTTATTAGGTCTTCTTGAAGCAGGAGAAGAGACAATATGCATTCCCCTCACCAGGACCTCTTAAATACGCTCGGAGCGTGCTGATCACTACACAGCGAAAGCATGCTAAGAAGGCGGGAGAAATACCTTGTAACCTTACAGTTGTAGATGTACTAGTTAAATGAGTATAAACCTTGATTATTATTAATTGTTTTATTTTTCCTCAATTAACAGAAAAACATTGAAAATAAAAGGAAATTCATGCATATATGTTACGGATTTGCTTGATATTAAAGGAAATGAAAAGGCGTTTTTTTCTTTGCGCATGGATATGGATTATAAAAGTGCAAATAAAATACTGCACAGTATCTGGTTCCATATTTTTTACCAAAATCCAATACTGTAATTCAATATACATTATTAATAATAATTATAAGTTCTTAAAATCTATTTCGGGGTAGCAAAAGAAATAATAAATCTACGACAATGGAAGTGGCTAATGATGCGCTGAATAATTTACATTAATATAGTCCAAAATCACATAAATAATAACATTTTCTTTTTATTCAATTAAAAATATACTAAGATCTCCTAATATAACTTAATGAAATCTATTTACTTGAACACTAAATCAAGTAATTTACCTTGAATTCTGTTTGGTACTCTTTCCTCTGTTTTCAAACATTTGTATGTTATTTCTGCATTTTGAATAATTACGCTTAGTTAATATTTTTAGCGATATGTCAAATTCATTAGGCAAAGCTCATCTAATTATATTTGACCTATTTTCCTTTAATTAAATTCATACGGAGACTTTCCACTAAAAATAATCTTGTCGTTTTATTTACTTATTGCCACCGATTCAGAGCACGTTTTGACTACGAACATAGTTCAGCATGCTTCATCGTTAATTAAACGTGGCAACTGCGAAGCTATCTTCTAGTTTGTAATCAAGATACTTGAACCATAATTAGCAGTCCAAACAAAGAACGCCAATTAGAGAATCACGATGCAATTGCTTGAGCTTTGAACAAGACGTTAAGGATTGAAAAAAATTCTCTCTTTGCACGCAAAATTATTTGAAGACAATGTACTTGCATAAGTCTTCAGTACCAATAAATATTACATGTTATTTAATATCTGCACTCTGGCCTTAGAATGCGATCAACAAGAAAAATGCTCATTAAAGACGACCTTAACAACGACAAGGAAAAATTAATATTCTGTTAATAGAGCTTAAGAGAATAATAAATTATTATTATTGTTTCCGAGAACGGTTTAATCATTAGATATTAAGAAACATCAAATTTAATGAGTAACCATTAATATGTAAAATCAATTATTTTTGCGACTTTTAAAAAGGAAAATATTTGCAAAAACCTGAAATTTTCATTTTAGTTCAATTTATCTACTAAATCATGACATGGTATTAAAATAATTATGTGACGTTTTATACCTTAAATTTTAAGGAGACAAAAATTTTTAATTTATAAAAATTTTCAGTTTTTCTGAGGTTTTTCAATTTTTCGAACTTTCAGAGGATACGTTAAGTTTAGAATAAAAGGTTACGTTACTTTCGGTATTAGTACTGGACTTCATGAATTAATTGAGAAATTACTCCAGGAAACTCACTAATATTTATGAATAAATCAGTACATACCATGTATAAAGCTTATTTTTTCCAAACCCGTACTGAATTTTGATCGATTACTGAACCGGTATCGCTGTGAATGCTGTTTAATTTAGTTAGTAGAAATTATTTGCAGTTTACCTATGTAATTTTGACACAGTTTTGGAAGTTTATTTGCAGCAGAAGAACGCAGTAATGTTTAATCGCTGAAAGTGCTTCGACTAAAATAAAAATTTTACCAAATAATATGTTCTGCTTACATTCCGTTCTGTTTACATTCCGCATTTAATTCTTTTCTATTATATTTATAAGTATTGACTCGCTGATACTGTAAGCTGAATCATATCTGATCTGTAATAAAAACACCAGAAGGATAATTATGTCTCTTTTATTCCACTATAAGCATTTATATTTAGTGTCAGAGCTTATATTTTCGGTGCCTATAAAAGTCTTCAGAAATTCGATTTCAGAAAAATAGAGAAAACTCATTTTTGAGACTGACCTAGATATATTTAGTAAAAGTTTTGTGAAGTTCTATAGTTATATTTAGGACAGGTTTATCATCATTATATAAAAAAATAAAACACAAATGTTTGAATTTTGTGGACAAACTAATTGAAATAATTAATGGATCATAGTTAGTAGTGAAATGTTTGCAAAACTTATACTTTATCGTATAAAACAAACTAATGCTAATTATTTCCTACTTGTCAAAATTTAGCTTCATGCGCAAATATATTGTAGCGGGCGTACGGGTTCGTAAGAGATTGAATACACTCAGCTTTGATGACAGATTGATAAAATTTATTTTATCAAATGAAAAATTCCACAGATCTGGAACTTTCCACAAGATAGTCGTACTTTTCCAAATGTAACTGAGTACAATCAGTAGTTAGGCTTCAAAGTACTAGGAACATTAACTCTTTCACAACCAAAGCGTCCAACACAGCCAGTCCTTCATTGCCACAATCGCCCCCAAACGGTCGAGATTGCGATCTTGTTTTCTTCCATCCCCGTAAGGTATTCAGTAGCAGGTTCAGTTTCTCCATATGCATTATATCAGTTTACTGCAAACAGCTTGTTCTAAGGGGTTTAATTGTGGTTTCTTATCTTTAGGTTGTACGTGACATTTCGTTGTTGATTCTCTGATTTCAGTTTAAGAGCTTCAGAATAGGTTTATAAAGAACGGGTCAAAGGCTAATGGAATCTTTGTTAGAAAGTACAAAGGAATTTTCACACATATTTCTGCGTTAATGGACGGGGAGGGGAGGAAATTGCTGTGAAACTGGAAAAGTATTTCTGGTGTTTTGGTATTTTAAGGATATCAGTTAGCGAAGGTTTGGATTTCAAAAGAAGCGAAAGTATGTGTTAAAGACAGCGCAATGCAAAGCTACCCGGAAAAGAGAAAACTACCCGAAGGTATCTCAGTAGTCCGAACTCACGATAATAGCTGACAACAACAACTCAGAGCAGATGCCTCTCTGGCCTTATATAGTTTTCACACTGCCGCCGAGATATTTCTAGTAATTTCTGCTTCTCTAAATTACTGGAAGGCAATATGAGAATCGAGTTACGCTGGCAGCTAATATAGTGATCAATTATATTTACTGAATTTCAATACCTATTACGGTGACATAGGTGCTGGAATGAAATGTCACCAAATGGTCGCCAGCTTGGCGATAAGTCGCCAAATTTTCGATATACCCATTTAGCCAATGTTAAATGAATTTTCCCCTGTCAATTCTTACTTTTCCGGCATAGCGTTTCTCTCTAGATTTTGTGATGTTACATAATGCAAAAAAAATACAACAATATCACACATAATTGCATTAAAATCACTATCTATGTACAATATTCGTAACGATAACAATTCACAGACGTTTGATTTTCTTGAACGGGATAAGGACTCATTGTAAACTTATGTTGAGGAAATTCATTTGCATCTCACCTTTGCGTTTCCAAAATTTGTTTCTCGATTTGTTAGTTATTTAGGATATGAAATGAGATAGTTACTTAGGTTATGAGACATTTCATTTAAAAGATTAATGATTGTAGTCAAGAGATAACTGTATAGTTTGTATTAATTGGAATATTAAAAAGCTAATTAAGTATCAACAGAAGCACATACCCATTAACAGCGGTTTAGACTTTAGATATTTGTTATTGTTGTCCTGTCTAGACCATGGACGCGGATGACAGCCCTGGCAGTCTGCAAGCTTTTATCATTGTAGAGATTCTGTCTTTTAAACAAGAACTCCAGTTTTTGACAATTCAGCAAGGCTGGTTGGACATTCAAAACTGTTTACCGTTGTAAATTCTGTGTCCGGATAGTTATCACAGGCAGCTATCAATTTTCAATCCTCTGTGATGGCCATTTCTAAGCATGACTATGATTATAATTTAAAGTCGATCTCCACTGATGTCATGGAGCTGGCGCTTTATTGGAATCGCATGTTCTTTCAATCCGTGTTTGGCCATGGTATTTGTGTCCAAGTGGGTGAGATTTATATTATTATTATTGTTGAGCTTTCGAACCTCTTTTGACAGTTTATCTGCGTTCCAATTACTTGTGATGCTGACATGCTCTGGCAACTATTAATGAATGATAACTTAACTTTTCGATCTCATTTAGTCGAAAATAGATACCATTGGAGATCAGGGAACGTCCAACAGGACTACCTTTGTAGTTGCCTTTGAGATACAAAAGACAATGACTCATTTTACTTGCTCAGAAATAGGAAGGGATCTGTCCATGTGAAGTGCTTCCGCTATTGATAGAATCTCGCAAACGAAGTTAGAGAATATGGCTGGAGCGCCAATTTTTTGTTGATTAGAACTATCGCCTGGGGTAGTCAGAAAAAGTCCAGAACTTCCATTTGTGATTGCTTCATCAGATGAGTCACCTGTATAAGCATGTACGAGGTCTTCTTTTGTGTACAGTTCAACGATCCTGATCCCTTTCGCTTAAATGATGTCATTGAGTTCCTTTGTATTAAATTACTGTATTAGGTGGATTGCTATTTTACATTTCATAGGAGGCCTGGAAGTAAATGTTGACTCTTGGAAGATGGGATTTTGTTGTCATCGAGGATTAGAACTGCTGTAACATGTCTGTCAAATTGTATAGAAGATTAACCTTTCAATCTAGAGCTCCCGTTACAGTTTTCAAAGGTTTTTCTAGTGATGTGTTTTGGTGCACGGCTTGTTGCCTTGTCTGTGCACTTTTTTACATTATACTACCTTTTTTCTGAGTCTATCGAGACCACATTCAAGACATTGAAGAATTACTTTTGAATTATTGATGGAAGACACTGCACCGGTAATGATTTTTGCGTGCGTAGACATCTCCTAATTTCCCTAAAGCAGTATGAGCCCAGATGTGGCGAAGATGTGATTTCTCCATGATCGGTCTAATTAGTGAGGTGTATGTTGTTGTGTCCCGGGAAAAGCTCTCCAATTTGTTCCGCAAAGATTTTTAATTATTCTTAATCGTTTCAAAGCAAAAAAGTATTTCTTATTTATTGAAATACATGAATGCATTCCGTCACGTAAGATGCATAAAAAGTATTTTATGTCTTTAGAAACGCAGTAATGAACATTTTTTAAATTGCATGAAACACCGCATGGTAGAGTTGGTAAATTTAAGACCTTGAAATAATTTGTGTGCATTTATTTAGATATCAACAGAGCTTAATTTTTAAAATTTAAAATGTTGATCCCTAACGAAGGCTGTAAAGAACGAGAGAAAAGTAAATAAATAACTAAAGTAAAAATAAAAATAATAAAACTATAAAATTAAAATTAAAATTCAACAAAATATAAGCACGTTCACGAAAATTTAATAATTATTAAATAAATGACAAAACTCTTAAATAAAGTATAGGATCTAGTCGGTTTGAGACCCCGGCTGGTATTGCAGTTTCACTCAAAGTTAAGAAATAGCTGAGCCAATCCCCCTGCATATGCAGTAAAATATACTATATAAAGTGATGATAGACACAAAAACCAATCTTTTTCCAGAACACCAGTGAAAACAGGTTAAACAATTAAAAGATCACTAAATAGAATAGAGAAAATACTAGAAATGGTGTGAGAGTATTGAAAGAAATATTTAACGTAGAAGCGTAGCTTCGAAAAAAAGAGAAAAGAATCCAACACGTTTTGACCGCGATTCCTTGCCAAAGTAAGTCTAGCTGTCAAGCAGAATACGACAATGGAAAAAAAGTTTCCCCGAATTCGAGGGTTATATGGAAACAAAGTAACAAGTCACAAGTTTCGTCCTCCGTACTGGTTGCAAAATTCCAAAAAGTCTTCGGTTGTTCTGCTGTGACATTAGGCAATTAGAAGACATGGCTAGCTACCCTGACGTGATTTGACTTCACGAAAGGCGTCTGAACTTTTACCATGCTCTGTGGACACTGCAAGCGAAGAAATCTTATATTGCACGGTGTTGTTTCATTATTCATGTGTTCTCAACCACGTACCAGTAGCTCTTCTCTGTCTGCAGACCTAACGCTGCAAAGGAAAGGCGGCCTGAATGCCGTTCGTAAAAGCCAGAACACGAGAGGAAACGACAGCACCTCTCCCCTGAAGAACTCAGCGAAGTGCACGAAAGAATCCATCAAGTCTGGTTTGAGGTCGGAGTGGTAGCCAAAATCTCGACCCATCCACAGCCGTGCCCGTAAAAGGCTTTTGCTCCAAAGAGGTTTGACACCGAGCATCATATATAAAGAAATGCTCCTGCAACGTTCCGTCACGGAGCAGCCCTCAGTCGTAGCGGTACACCACGCTTTCGAGACTGACCATAATGAATTCTGATCTTCCGCGCCTGAGTGGAATCGAAATACGACTCAATGGGAGTCTAGTTCTTCTCGCAGTTTTATTACAAAATTTGGGGAAAGTAATTTACGTAAAGTAGTTTAACTGTTTTCGTTTTTAAGTTCATATTCATAGTTAAGTTTTCTTATTTGTTTAGTATTTATTAGTAAACATAGCGATCGACTTCTATGTAAAGCTAAAATAAGTGAAGTCTTGTTAATAAGTATTAGAGATTTCTCGGCGGTGGGAGGAAAACTTAGAACATCAGTTTCTCTATTATTTAATTCAGTTAATTGATATTGAGAAGACCTGTAAGAGTATTTACGTGGAAAGTTCCAGAACTGTAAAGTGACTCTTATAAAAGTACATTTTGTCAAGCTATCATAAGTTCTGGGAACATTCAATCTACTACGAACTAGTGCGCTAGCAATAATATTTTATGTAAGCAGTGGAGTTGAACGCCGGAGACAAGATCGATGGTTGAGCAATTAAGACAGCTAGTGGCAGCCTTTGCTGCATTCAAAAAAGAGATGAACGCGGGCCAAGGAAAGATGGGAGAATGAAGTCAGTTAAAGAGGAGGTCAAAGCGGTCCAAGAAGAGATGAAAGCGGGTCAAGAAAAGCTTGAAAAGGCTTTCAAGGCACTTTAAGAAAAGATTGAAGCAGGTCAAGGGGACATGAAAATAGAAATTACAGTGATATTAGAGAGTAAATTTGAAGCTATGGAAAGCAGAATAGACACGATTGGAAACAAAGTTGTCGAAACTGAAGAAAGAGTTTAACAAATTGCAGGAAGTATTTATACTGCCTAACAGTAAACTGAAGGAAGTTTTTGTTTTCAAACAACAAATCGAAGAAAGAGTTTCTGTTGGCGAACAGTAAATATAAAACAGATTTTCTAATGCAGGGGTAAAGGAAATTGACAGCTTAAAGAAATACATAATACAGCAAGCAAAATTTCTGATGCTTTTAAATTCCTAGCCATTTCTTTACGTCCTTCTTGAAAGCTATCCGCATAGAATGGTAAGATCTCTTGGTAGGTGTACAAGATTAGTTTTCTATGCTGATGAGCTCAAACGAATGAGATTCCCATGCCATTTATTTGCGCTCGTCGCCAGAGACATTTCATTGGTTCACGACGGATGTTGAAATGCTGACTCATATCGTCTTTTCCGAATGCCGAAAAGTGACAAGTAAGATCCTCTTCGTGCAGTGCTTCATCGGAGACTTTCGAGATCCTTAGGTACAGAAATTTCTGCGAATGACGGATGTCAAGGATTTAAAAACGCTATAGTGAACGCCTTGAAATTCGAGCCAGCTCAGTAAGCATGTCATAGAGACCACCACAGAGTAACAGCCGTTCAAGTCTATGAGTCAGTGGATCAAGGGACTGCTCCTCTAGATGATTTAACCAGGGAAATCAAAGCCAAATAAAAGTGGTAATAAACCAACCCTTAAGTGTTGGAAGAGGTACTGAAGACCACGTACGAAGGAACTGCACATCATCCCAAAACCGGAACCTCCTAGCAAGAAGGAGGAAAGTGGTGGCCATCTCGCGGAGCAGAGGTTGCCAGATAATGAGAAGCCTCATTTTAGAGCGCTTCACGTTTCTGCAATGAGTAGCGGCAGTAGTAAATTCTTCTTCATGAAACATATAAATGGAGTTCTTTGTAGTATGATCATCGATACAGGAGCCAATGTTACCATCATCCGAAAAGATTTAGTTGAGCAGTTGTAAGGTGAACTCCTCTTCACGCTGCCCTGCATAACCATTCAGACTATATCCGAGGATAAAAACGAAACAGATAGAAATTAAACATTAACATCACGTTTGGAAAAGCCGCCTACCATCATGCGGCATAGAAAATATTACAGACCATTGCATACTCAGATTAGATTTTCTACGGAAATACAACTTTCCTTGGGTTTTAAAAATAACGACCTGCATTTTGCCTTTGAGGACACAAATTAAAGATGAAGTAATTCCTGTTTTGCATTAAAAATGAATTAGTTAAACTCATCTATGAAATAATCAAGAGGATATCACAGTACTAGCAAGAACGGAAAATTAACTTCTTGGAAATTTCCCGTACTGCATAAGAGTATCCTAATAACTCTAACTGCTCGAAATGAATAGTGGTAGCCTCGACACTCGTCGACCTGTCGAGGATCGTCATCGTGGTGAGAGCTGCCAACGTTAGTGATAAGGCGAAAATCACTACGAAAGGCAAAGTGACTGCAGCATGTACTCCAGTAACCTGTGTTTAACGAATCAGTAGTCCTTCGGGGTCTGTTCTCTGGAATGCTTAACTTGCGAAATATTGCAGAATGCACATCTATGTGATGAAGGGAAGACTGCTGCCGAACGTTTCATTCAGGAATTTCAAGACTTTTCACTCATTTTCTGACGCAAATCAAAGCAGTTTGCCACAGCGCGGAGTTGATGCAGACGATCATCTTTACAATAATCAAACAAAATCCAAGTCGTGTACCGATAGCTAAACACGAAGAGCTCCGAAGATTTATAAGTGCTATGCAAGAAGGTGATGTTACTGAGCCTCCAGCGATTTCTTGAGCCTGTCCCATTCTCTCGGTCAGAAAGGAAAATAGTTCAACTAGATCTTCCATTGATTATCGCCAGCTGAAGTAAATTACGAAGAAAGACAGCTTCTTTCTGCCTAGAACTGACAATATTCTGGAAGGAAGTGGTTTCCGACCCATGATTTAAAGAATATATATTCGCCAGCGGAGATTCCTCCTGATGATGGAGAAAATTGATGACTGAAAATTATATTATTCACTGCGCATACTTTGCTATTTTAATTTGTGAAATCCCGTTAATAACAGTGAGAAGTTTTACTGAATTTTAATTACGTTTTACATCTTGTCTGTGCTCTAGGACTTCTAGACTTCAAATAAATGTGAAAGCGAAAAATTTTCTAAACACTGGGAATCTAAACAAATGTAATTAATTATGAATTTCGTGCACTAACCTCGGGAAACAATTTAACAAAGAGAAAAAGCTCACCGTTCCAGATACGTATTCTCTGACGATTAAGACACTGTTGGAGGAACATTATAGCGATTATGAATGCACGTGCTTCTCTGAGAGCAATGGTTTCGTTTGTGTGATAAAGGCAAAGCGCCGAGGGCTATCTGCCTAAGAGCAGGGATACCTTCGTTGAACACTTTCTAAGGAAAACTCGCTCATATATACGTTACACATGGGGAAGACTACGAAAACTCCCATGCAGCCAGGCGGTTCACGCGATTCGAACCTCGTGTCGAACTGATTATTCGTACTGAAATTGAGAGAAATGATTAAATGTGAAGGGGGAGAGAGAGAAATTTAGCTATTGTCATCAAAAGTCAAGCTAGCTGATATCTATCAACTACTAAATTCTGAATTCTACTGCATGCGGCGTCTTCTGAAGTTTTAGTAAATGAATGTACGCACTTCTAGAAGGAGATAATTTGAAAATAAATTTAAGAACCTAAAAAATTAACAGCTAAACTGATTCTAATACTTTAAATTCTTAAAATATGAGTCCAAGTAACTAGAATTAGTTGCTATTAAGTCTGCTACTTTTGATCAATACTTGGAACTTAATTTGCATGTTAAAACCCTGGCAAAACGACTTGCTTTATTCGAAATTTTGTGCTTTTCCTATTTGTAACGTAAATTCGAGGCAGTGCTTCTTAAGAATTCTCCCACGAAGACACCCTCGATCTAACTGAGATAACCCACTCGTATTTTATCGTAATCCAACTAATTGAATAATTAAATTGGGCTTATTATCCCTCCATCGAATTATTTGTTCTTTTTAATTTTATAGATAAATGCAAATATATTTGCCTTCTATTTATACATTTCATATAATAAAATACAAGAAGCTCTTTTAGCAAATGTCTAAAAGTATAGAAATGAGTTACAAAGTAATAGTTTAAAATACAATAGTAGAAATATTTTTGAAGAAGCCTGCGTTTTTATTATAATGCATGATAATTATCTTCGTTATGTGCTTCCCTGTTTGAAATTATTTCATTATCCATTTCTAATTTAATCATGTTACTTGAAAGTATATCCTTCAATTTCTTTCAAAGCTGTCTTTAATAATCTAATTTAACCTGAAATTTCCTTTTTAAATTCTGTTTTCCATAAACATATATCTATTCTTTAATAAATGACATTCTTTTTGAAATATTTAATTAATCGCAATATGATGAAAATAATTTTTTAAATATTTTACGCAACAACAATAATTTTCTTTAATCTTCTCTCTTCCGAATGTCTAAGCCTTTTGACTTAACTCCCATGCACCAATAAAATAAAAGCCTTATAGGCTTCTAATTATTCTTCTAATAGTTATTTTAGTTTGTGAGCCGTTCCTGAATCATCTTATTCCCCTCGCATTTCCTCGACTGCATGTAAATGAATTAAAGTGAACGAGAGTATTTAAGCTGTTGGAGGGAAAAGGTCAGACAGAACGTGATTTCGCTATTGTGAGAGCACGTTGTTAGTTTCTGCCAGCTGCAAACCTTGATATTGTCGCGAGCGCACAGGTTCGTAATAGACTGAGTGCACAAGTCCGATTATAGGTTAATAAAAAATTTATTTTTATGAAAGGAAATATTTCAGAGCTCTGAAATTTTCCTCACAAATATTCGTAGAAGTGTTCACAGTATCGCACAGTATAATTAGTAGTTACACTACAAATTACTAAGAACGTTAAATACAACGCAATGAAAAGCGTATCTCAAGAGGAAGCTAATTCTGATATCTAAGTTCAAGCGGAACTAAACAACTCGTAACAACAGTAACTAAGCAACTGAACTCAGACCATCTCTGTCTGGCCTTTTGTAGTTTTCAACCGGTCGTGAGAATTCCTCGTAGTTTATGTTTCTCGAAATTGCTGGAAAGCAATAAGAGGGTAGAATTACGGTTACAGCTAACATAAGGGTCAATTTCATTTATTCAATTTCAATACATGTTATCATTTACTCAATGTTAAATGCACGTGCCTCTGCATTCTTAGTTTTCCGGCATAGCTTTCCCTTAAAATATGTCTAACGCTGCATTGCACTGGGAAATACAATTTTAGTTATAATTTTAGTGAAATTACCTTTCTAAATACAAAATTCGTAACAATATTTATAGGGTATTTCTCCCACCTTCTTCGCATGCCTTCCTGGTGTAGTGGTCAGCACGTCCGACGAGTAACCGAGAGGTCTGTGGTTCGATTCCCGGCGAAGACGTTGCTCATTTTTCATCACTCATGCTTCCGAAATAACCTAATGTCTCTACACTGGCCCCCGAAATAAAAAGGTGGTGGATGATGATTCTCCACCACCGGGATTTGGCGACTGGATCCCTAAAATCCCCGTCGCCCATTAAAAGGGGAAGTATATAAGATATTTCTCCCGCTTCTTCGCATGCCTTCGTGTTGTAGTGGTCAGCACGCTCGACGCGTACCGAGAGGTCCGTAGTTCGATTTTCATGGCATGGCTCATTTTTCATGTCTCCTGGTTTGAAATAACCTAATGTCTCTACGTATTTATTAGCTACGCATTCTTGTCGCCAAGTTATTATCAAGCGGTGGTAGGTTCTGGAGTCAACCTACTAGCTTAAATTGAACTACGGGGCTCGCACTACTCTTTACAATTTAAATTTAGTGTTACGTCATCTTTTAAGTGGTCACCACAAGTGGTCGGTTTCTCCTACGCACGCATGTCTGTGCTTTCTGTTAAATATTTTGTTTTGAATAAAATGGTCTTTTACACCCTTCCCTGGTTGTGTTCATCTTCAAGCTTGTGATACAGTTCGAAAGAATCGCAGATAGATCTAGTCACATTTTATAATGGCTAATCTTGCTAGATTTACAACCTTTCCCTCCCCTTTCATATTTTTTTCAATATATTAATCTTAAACATGCAGTAAGATTGTTAGTAAAAACCAGGAATAATATGAAATGCCACAAATGTTAATTTTTTTTTTTTGTATTTATTGATACGGATATTGAGCAAGCTGTATGCTGGAGAATGCTGCATTAACTATTATAGTCGTTAGTAACCGGACACGTTTTCGAATTTCTGTAGAAATCCTTAATAAATTGTACTACAACTCCAACTGGTCTCGCAAAACGTATTCTTGAGCTTACACCTTTTAGTAAAGTTCATTCACTAACGTCTTTACAGGATTTAGAGCAAAATGATAAAAAAATACTTTTACGACGTAATATCATAAAAACCAGAAAATCGCAGGATGCTGTATGCGGGGTGTGTACATGAATTTTCATAAAAATAAAATACATATTGACAAAGATATAAAATGTCCTTTTAAAAATTCATATGCTTTTCCTGAGATGTTTTCTTATAACATGCATAGTTTGCAATGTAATTTAACGATATTTATAAGTAATGCGACACAAGATCTAAAATAAACATCAACCTGATATTTGAAATAAAAGTAGTTGTACTTACGTATTATCCCAACCGCCTTAATGAAAAACGCCGTAGCTTTAGAGTATATCAATCTTTGGTAACCATGTCCATAGCATTTGTTGAGGCAACCAAGCATAAAACAATTATTCAGTTTTCAACGTTGCCATTTTCGTAGGCATTCCTTCTGTTCTATCCCCAATTCTAACGGTTGATATAGAAAAATTATAACTATGTTTCCGCTTAAAATCGATTTCAAACTTGTGGAATTTTCCTATTATAAAAAGAACACATATTAAATTTCAGCAGG
>KK118646.1:45213-75885 GCA_000611955.2 Stegodyphus mimosarum
TACTTTGCCGCAAAATTGCTAAAGAAACAATGCTCCGAATTCTTTCTCAAAGCAATTACTGCGGAATTACCACTACACTAGGTTTACTGATTGTCTTTTGAAATAAATATATAGTTGAAACATAGAATACGTATGTATGAAGTGTATAATTTTTTGCTTTAAATATAATTGTCTTTTTTCATCCGTAAAATTCTCCAAACTGCGCCAAAATGGTTGCAAGAATGCGCAAGTATCAAATACTTCAATTTTCGGTTATATAAATACAATTAAAAATAATTATTTTCAGTACTACATGCGTATTATACATCAAATATTTTCTTAGTAGTTCATAATTTTTATCAGAGGCCGGTAAAGTCGCTAAGCTCACGAATGGGCTGGCGCTGTAGCTAATGGCAGACTGCACATTCAGTTGAACAATGTTAAATTAATTACGCACATTGCGCATGCCCAGAAGAGAATTTGGCTCAATTACGACTTTGGCCTAATTTTAAAAGAAGGTAAATATGGTGTATGGTTGATATTCTATTATCTGGACGTAAACAGTTCGTGGTTTTAAAACTTGTTAGGTTGTACGTTGCTTCTTTATTTAGAGTGTAAATATCGATTGTAAACTCCCCAAATTTTCGCTTAAGAAAGATTACAAAACAGGAAACATTACATGATGTTGTTTATTGATTGTACGTCTGAGGAATAAAAGCGATCGATTATTTATCATGCGTTCCATTCATAAATACTTTAACAACTTAAGGAATATATCTAGTTTAAATCACTGAATTAAAGCCAAAGAAATTATTACAAATAACTGATATTAAATGTAATGTTTATGAACAAAATAAACCAAAATGAAATGAAACAGAAGCAAGTGCAATAAGCACAAAAAAAGTGTCCATAGTATTGCAATCGTGAAGAGTCGCTAAGGCCTACATGACGAACAGGCTTGTGTAGGGTTGTTTATTTTTATTCGCCAGTATTTTCTCGGTACACTATTGAGCATGCGCAGTAAGCGAAATTCGTTAACATTGATCAACTCAATGTGCTGTTTGCCATTACGCACTGACTGTATGGGCGTTTTCGTGGTTTTCCCCATTGTAACGTGTATACGAGCCAGTTTCCCTTAGATAGTTCCATGAAAGCATCCGTGTGGGGCTGTAGACCGCAAGAAACATTCTTTTATGATTCTCCATAGAATATTTCTATTGTTTTTAGGGTAAAACATTATTATTTTAGGAAAGCCCAAATTGCTTTAGGCACCCCTTTAACGTACACGGCCTGAGATCCCGTTCTTGTTCTTGGGGCGAGTTCACAAGTCGTTCATGATTATACGTATGAATCTGCTTTCAGTCTTGGAGAAGCGAAAATAATAATCCTTTAAATGCAAAAATTTTCAAATTTAAAAAAGCTTAAACTGCCTTTTATTTCTAAGTGCGTTAGGGTTTTTTTATTTAAAGCATTGGAAAATAACATTATTTTCTAAATAAGATTAACAACTCCTTCCTATTTTTAGAATTGCTCAAATCAAAAACAAAGGTGTGCGGCAGGGAGATAGATACTACCTCGTAATTTTAATTATATCAATATCTACTTGTAATAATTATTACTCTCTCACTCCTATAACAGTTGTAGAAGTTGATGAATTTGATTTCTTCCATAATAACAGTAGCAAAACAAAACGCAACATTTATTATCAGGAAACTAGATTCAACTGAAGGATAAATTTAAAATGTTACTCCTAATTTTTATTTTGAGTGTTCAAGTAGCTTCTGCATTTTTCAATAATTACCTCACTGTATTTTAAATAATATGCTTACTGGATTTAAAAATTTCCTTACTGCATTGTAGGTAGGAAACCTAGGCTACGAAGCTTTGCTTTTCCTACATTCGTGAGCTTAATAATATTGAAGACATGTCCTTCATTATTACTTCCAGAATAACTCGATGATGTGATGGAAACGCATTATAGAGTTTGTTTTGGGGAGAAATATTATCAAAGGCTAAGTTTAGCATTAAATTTTTGATCTATGCGGCACGTATTGTTAATGTTTTTTAAATATGTATTGGTAACTTATTTTTAAATACGTATTATTAACGTATTTTTAAATACGTATTATTAACATAATTTTACATTCGTATCATTAACGTATTTTTAAATACACTCACGTTTGTGAAAATTGCAACACCAAGATGGAATCGTCATAATTGAATGCAATTTAATACACAGTTGAGTGGTAGTGGTACAAATAAATGATTAAATGTTCAAAGCAAACAAACAAGAACAAGAGATCAGAATCAGTATTTTGTGTGGCCACCACGCGCCGCAATAAGTGCTGCTACACGACGTGGCATGGAGTCAAACAAAGTTTGAATGTCTGACTGAGGAAGAGCATTCCATATCGTTTGTACGCGTACCCAAAGTTCGTCTGCAGACGCAACAGGACGAGGATCACGAGCAAGACGCCGACCAATGACATCCCACACATGTTCAATTGGCGACATATCCGGGGAACACGCAGGCCAAGGAAGAAGCTGTACCTGCTGCGCTGCAAAGAAGGATTTAACAATCCGAGCAGTATGAGGGCGGGCATTGTCCTGTTGAAATACAGCGCCTGGCAAGCTTTGAAGGAAGGGAACAGCTTCGGGCTGTAGAACTTCACGGATATACCGGTTGCTGTTCAGATTGCCCACAATTCGTAGCAATTGAGATCGTCTATGATATGCTATGGCGCCCCAGACCATAACTCCGGGTGTTCGTCCACTGTGGCGTTCGATAATGCACTCCGGAAGGTGGCGTTCACCGGCATAGCGTCTGACACGAATGCGGCCATCATGGTACCACAAATTAAAGCGGGATTCGTCAGAAAACACGACATGCTGCCAATCAGCACGCCAGTCTCTATGCTGATTGGCCCATTGTAGCCGCAGGCGGCGATGGTCGTGCGTTAGGGGGATCCTGTATAAAGGAGTCCGTGCGCGCAGTCCACACTGCAGCAGACGTCTACGAATTGATGAAGCACACAATGAAACACCTGTAGCTATTGACCACAGTGCTGCCAATTGTCTAGAGGAAGCTGTACGGTCCGTCCGCGCCATGCGGACCAGGTGTCTATCATCGCGAGCTGACGTCACATTTCGGGGTCCACTCCCGGATTTCCGAGTTGTCCGACACTCGTCCGTCCACTGCTTCCAAACGCGCATCACTGTGCTGCTGTTACGCTGCACACGAGAGGCTACTGCACGATACGACAATCCAGCTTCACGAAGGCCGATGATTCTCCCTCGTTCAAACTCTGTAAGTTGTTCAAATCTCGCTCTCTTTCGTCGACGAGGCATAAGTACAGATTGAGTTAACGTTTACCACTAGCAGATAACCACCGATAACCATACACGCCTCGCTACAGCCGTCTATTTATTCGGATCCATCAGCCGTTCAGAGGGCGCTGCTCAGCATACGCATGCGCTACGGATTTGCAATTCTAATCATTTGCATATCATGCGCTACTTTGCATTTCCTGAAAATTTCAGCTCACTCGCGTAAGTCCTTCATGGTGTTGCAATTTTCACAAACGTGAGTGTATCTTATTTAATTACATATATAATAATCAACCAATAAATGGTTGCCTGCGGAGTGCTCGTATCAGTAGCTAGTTTGTTTGGAACACATAACAACTCTAAAATGCATTTTTATACACACAATGAACTTGAAATTTGGAAATAGATCTCTATTCCTACTGATATTCTCTTAAGAGGTAGAAAACGATAATGGCATATTTATGTACTATAAAGTATGTCTTTAGAAGGAAGAGAATTGATAAACATGATTCACTTTTTAAATCTGCTTTTATAGTAACATTTATATTTTCGAATTTGAAACAGCGTTTCTTATTATAAAGAGTCAAATAACAATTGCTTCAGTAATTTGGGGTAAAATTTAACCCTAAACGTAGTTAGCATATTTCTGTAATAACGTGAATTATTGTTTACTATTCCCCTTGTCCCATCAAAATCGTAACAAGTTAATATTTAAAAGGGAATAACTAATTTTCTAATTTCATTCGCTGATCGAGTCAATTGTTTTATTTCAGTTGATCATCAATCCATTGTAAAATTAAGATGAAAAAAGAGAGTTTTGAAGAGAAGATTCAGTTGCTATTTTCCGGCTCTTGATCCATATGAAAAGAAGACAAAAAATTGCAGAAGGTTGCAATTGCATTAGCTGCAAAACAATTTGAAGTGCAACAGAATGACCATATCAAGGATTTAGAAACATGCTTCCAAAAGTAATTGTTCATGAGAGTCTTATGCTGATGTTGATCGTTGAAAAATCAAAACCCTGGGCGTAAAGGGAAAGATTGTGAAGAACAGAACTCTTATCTGAAGAGGTACAACAGAAGCGGTAAACATAGCCTTTGAAATTATTGAAATGCAGTAAGCATATTATTTAAAACGCAGTAAGGAAATTATTGAAATATCCAGAAACTATCTGAACACTCAAAATAAATTTAGAGTAATATCTTTAATTTATTCTTCAGTTTAAAGTAGTTTTTTGGTAACAAATGTTGCGTTTTTTGGTGCGTTCACAATGTTGCATTTTTTCAAAATAAATATTGCGTTTTCTTTTGTAACTATGTTTACGAAGTAAATGAAAATCATGAAATTCTGCAATTCTTATGAAACTTCTGCAATTTTTATGGTACAGAGAGAGCATTAATTACTACAGGTACACTTTATATAATTAAAGTTACGTGGTGTTATCTCTTCCTTTGCAGTGTAATTGGAAGTACATCCGGGTAGCAAAGGGGAGGAGCCGAGTTCGAATCCGGGTAAGGGTTTTTCTCATTTTCAACATTTGCTTCTCTGATAAAAATGCTAGTGTCTGTCTACAAAATAAGATGAAGCGTCATTCACCCTCTTTGTATTTCCATTTCTTCTATTTTTATAACAACCAATGGAGAAAAGATTTAGAATATCTTCAAGTTTTCTTAATAATACTGAATAATTTGTCAGAAATTTACTGACTCGACATGCATGACTCTTTCGCATTGATAGAACCCAAAATATTTCCTGGCAAAATCTGAAACCCCTGTGTATACGAATTTCTGTTGGAATAGATTTCTTTGCCCCCTGCCAAGCAAAATGCTACATTAACAGTAACCTACTTAAGTGGAGTGATAACTTCTTTCTTGGAGATCTCTATGCTGTTTCACCCATTGTCCGCTATTCCCCCTTAGGGCAGCATTGCAACTGGGAGCATCAATAGCTAATCGTTGACGCTAAGCAAAGGCGAGAGGAAGGTCAATTCAAATAAAAGAGCTACTTTCCAATGCGTCAGAAGAAGGTTTGGCATTTCATTTAACAAGTACCGAAACCAATGAGTCATGCACTAACGTGATGGGAGGGAGTACCAGGTAGTAAAAAGACGTTTGGCGTTCGTGCGACCAGCCGATGTCGGAATGCACGGGCGTTTCGGGAGACTTCACTGTGAAAGAGTTAAGCCTTTTCTTCTCTTCTTCGGGAAAGCAATACATGACATCAAAGATAATTTTCAAGCCATTCGCACTAGAATGCAAACAATATCCTTTCAACTTTATTATCATACTAACTCAATATTCTTAAAAAATCTGTATTTGTCTGAATTTGGTTTAAGCATTTTGCTGATAGAAATTAAACTGAGGATTTCTAACTTCGTTATTTTTCTTTCGCAGAATACCGTCTGGCTTATTTTAATACAAGTTAATCTTTTCGAAAGAATTCTTTTCAAATACTACTTTCAAGACATAAGATGCAAAGCGTAACATAATCATATGATCTCAAAATTCTTAGAGAAAGAACTGAAATACGAAAACATAAATGAATCCTAAAAACGGCAAAAAAGCACGTAAAAACAATTTATTTTTGCCAAGAACAAAGATCAAGGAAGATGCCTCGTTGATTCATACGAGAAAACAATGGAAGAGGTAGTAACAAATACTTAAAATTATTTCTCCAGCCATTGCCATATTCGAAACAGAATTTGTTGCTTACTATTATGAAATGCAATTCTTGCTTTCAAGTAATTTACTCTCATAACGTTTTCTTATATATTTTAATTTGAATCAATAAGCTTCACTTTTAAAACAATTCTCAATTTTAATTACCGATTTTGTTGCTTCTGAATGAGAGGAACAAGTATCTCATTGCCTTCGAAATTATTAATTTAACTTAATATACACTTCAAAATAAAGTTGCTTCCTTTTGTAAACTTTGAATATAGCACTGCCGTCCAACAGAGCGAATGGATAGTGATTCTGACAGCCGCACTTAAGGGCCCGGCTCCGAAACCTGGAGAAGACATGGATGTTTATAAATGTATAATGGCTGTGCGGTATGGGGGCAATCTAAATATGCAACGAGCTGAAAGTTCTCTCAAGAGGTTGATTGGTAGGGGAAGAGGGGAGGATAACCCTCGATTAATCTGTTTTCCTTTCGAGTGTCCTCTTACAAAACTGTGGGGGGGGACTGAGCTAAAGTCGAGATGTCACCTATATGATGGTCAAAAATGTTGTAACAATAAACACATTTGACTCCTTACCACGACGAAAGAGTCGTCGGCATGTTCTGACGAACGTCAGACAAGTGAGACTGGTAACAACACATTTAATATTACCGTTTTTCTTATTAAATTCAACTTTTTTAAAATTCCTTTTACATTACACTTTATGGGCTTTTTGCAAGATATATATATATATGTGTGTGTGTGTGTGTGTGTAAGCTATAACAAAATATGATAGCTGTTTAAAAAAATAATTGCCGACCTTCAACATTAACATTCTAAATTTGGTGCTGTCCCCCTAAATTCATTTGTTCTCCCAAAATCGAGATTTTTCTGAGTTATCTAACGCTACTGGAAAGGGCAAGCAAAACTAATATTAACTAATCATAGCTTGACTCTAGAATCGTACCTCTCCTGGTATATACTGCCTCTGGCAGCTAATTACGTCACTTCTTTCCTTGCTTCCGCTACTGCTAAAATATTCCTGCAGCTTCGCTTCTCCGTCTAAAAGGATGTTAACCTGTGTATATGAGAAATTATTGTAATTGTTTATGATCAAAAAGTATATATATTATCTACGAAGAATGAATCTAATGTGCCTAGAAGTAAATATGGTAATTAGCTGAATTTGGATTGTGTCAACATATTCTTCCATCTTTCCATTCAACCACCGAAAGATGCTAATTGTACCTGTGTTAACTGCGCACCAAACTATCCTTCCTCGGTCACGACGACTGCAAGCTGATTCCTCTTATGCATCTGGAAATATAACATATATATATATATATAGAGAGAGAGAGAGAGAGAGAGATTTTTTATAAAATGCTACTTTTTTGGTAGAGATTATTAAACCTCATCATCCTGTCGTTATTAATATATCTTAATGTGGTCATTGTACATGTATTGTACCACCCAACGGGTATAGTGGTTGGCGTCGCTAACTGCCGTGCCGAAATGCCTGGTTTTGAATCCCGGAGAAGACATGGATGTTCTTAAATGAATAGTGTCGGTGCAGCATGGCGGCACTTTAAATATGCGGAGAGCCGAAAGTCATCTCATGTGGTTTGGTAGAAGGGGATTTTTGTATTCTATTTATTGTATATTCCATTACCCCGGGAGAATAAGGAGAATTCCTGTTAAGTACTCGCTAGGATCCGTACTTAGGCAGTCTCAACCACGGGAGTACATCAGTTGATTTCACAGGACTAGAACCCGAGTTTACTCAGGATGGTTCACTCTTGGCAGGGACAGTACTGGTACTGCCGTGTTTGTTCCTCTGTTTGTGGTGGAGCTATGTGGTTTGTTTTTGCGGGTTGTCCTTGAAGGTTTGGCTCTCCTGGGCCAATATTCGGGGATTGGATTGACTATCTTCGTTTCTATCTACTCTCAGTGACAGCGCAAGCTGTTTACTCACATTTTATCTTGTCAATCCCGTTTAATCATCGTCTCTACACGTCCCCCTGGGTCAACCGGGGTGTGCGCCCCCCACGGACCGCCCTCAGGGGCTGGGGCGCTTTCACCGTGTGAGGTCTCTTTTTGCCGTGTCTGGGAGTCCCTGCTCCTGTTCGAGTTGTATATTCCGTTATTAACTGTCTCTTGAACTCTCTTGCATATGTTTTTATTTGATATTTGAAGTACCTGAGTTGAATATAAATTTAACAGAACGGAATGGCTCTGTTTTTGTTACAATCATTTAAATACACCCATGCTTCATCTATTGTGACAATTGTTTTCCGTTTTTCTTTGGATACGTGTTTCTCATATAGAATTCTGCAGCGTGTCCCGTTGAGCGATATATTTTAGAAGAAGACGATCCACATTGCGTTTTTTCTCTTTCTTAAGATTTAAACCAACATTTATCATTTTGTTTACAGTGGGTACCGAGCAATTTAATGATTTTGCATTGTCCTTTTACTAAGGGGATTTTCTTTTAACATTAAACAATGTACCTTTGCAATAGTCGAAGATGCTCGTTTTTTCCTTGAGTACTTGATTGGAATTTTTGTTCCACTTGAGGCTCCAATTTGACCGTTTTTTTTCCTCTTTTGTTGATGATATTACCTATCGACGCTTTAGATATCACAAAACCATGACTCTCACATCGTTTTTGGATAACGGAGTATGCATATTTCTCTTCGAAAAGAGCGTAAATGTAGCCTTCGAACCACTCACTGCTTTGTTAAATTCGCCATTTTGAATAAAAACAAAACTTTCAAGCCACAGACGATAATTTTGACTTTTAGAAACATAGTACAATTGCAATTACTTCTTTTGAAGCAAACGATTTTTTATTACCGCTTACCAAAATCGTCTAGAAAATGTCCGAACAGCCTCTGTAATTATGGAAAATGGCTTCCTTGAACTCATTTACAGTATATGAATAATCCTCAAAACATCATTTTATTAAGACTAAAAAAAGAAAGATAATGATATTTACTATCCATGCAATAATTCTGATCTTCAAATTTAGTGAAATATCAGTTTTCATAACAAATAAAGGTTTCATAACATCTAAGTCAGTGGTTACCAAATTTTATTTATCACGGCTCCCTTAAAAATATTTGGCGCCTCCCTTCCATTTTATAAAATACTACGAACACAGAAATTTTTAGTAATAAAACGTTGATTAAGATATACTCTTATACACAAGGAAAAACGAATAACAATATTTTATTATTGTCGCTTAATGAGGTGGATGTGCTTTCCTATTAGCGCAAAGTTTATCAAATTTCGGTGTCATTAATGAGATTTTCAAATTTGTCTTCCATAGCTGCATTTTTAATGAATCAAAACACTCAATTTTCCAAAACTTTCCACCAAATAGGCAAGTATAATAATAAAATTATCAACCCTAAACATATTTGCATCCTCATTATGATTTTCTTCGAAACAATTTGCAATTTCTTCTTTGAGTTCAAGTACCATCTGAATCACTTTTGCACGAGATAGCCAGCGCACTTCACAATAATACAAAAGTGAGGTGTAAGCAGCTTCCATATCTTCATACAGCTTTGCAAATAACCGAACTTTTAATGGACTGTTTTTTATGTAGTTTGCAACTTTCGTTTCCTTTGTAAAAACGTAGTTAAGTTCCTCACTCGTATTTTTTATACGACAGCTGCTCTGTGGAGCATGCAGTGCGTCCAGAGAACATCGGATGTTTTCTTTTAATTAGTGCTTGAAGGCCAGTTCTGTGTTCTGACATTGACTGTGCACCGTCTGTACAAAGCCCAATGCAATTATTCCACAATATGCCGTTCTCATCAAAACAATTGTCGATTTATATTAAACATTTCACTGGATGTGGCTTTGCAAGGAATGGGTTTGTAAAATAATATATCTTCAATTATATTATTCTCTTCAACATATCGAACATATGCAATTAAATGTGCGTCTTTAGCTACATCGGTTACCTCATCTACTTGTAAGGCGAATTTTGAATTGCGCATCTGAGAAACTAATCGTCAGCTATATCATCGATTCTTCTGCCAACAGTTCTTTTCATATATTCAAGACGTACTTTTATGCTCAAGGATTGTTTACCTTTTACCTTTTACTTATCTCTACAGTTACAGACTACTAAATTATTTCTAGACTAATTTATTTTTTTCTATATTTAGTGTTTTTCTCATTCTTTTTTTAATTTGGCTTATATATTTCTAAATTATATATGTCTAAATTCTTTAAAATGTATAATGACATTTTATAGTATATAATTTGGTTATTCTTCAAAATTAATACATAAAAATCTGTAAACATACATTTTTCAACACATGTAACAATTCTCTTAATATTTTTGTTATGAACTTTATTGGAAACAACCTCTGTATGTCATATGTATATCTGTATATTCATTGTAACTCTGTAAAATTTTATTTCAAATAAATGCCGCTGATAGCGGATGGTGGATAGTTTCCATCAATAGAGCACAAAAGCTGAAAGTCGAAAAGATGGTGCAGCTGCTCTATTGATGGTCTCCTGTCTCCTGCCAACAATGTTATCAACAAGCGGTATTTGTACAACTGTTTTGCATATGATTCGCTAAACATTGTTTCGACCATATCAATAGCTGCTAACAAAGCTAATGTTTCTCCTATTGTGTGTGGTTTTTTACACTTCGCGATTCTGTAAGATACTAAGTACGATGCTAGTACCGCATTTGATGGCATATGAACTGTTTTTTTGAACGTTTACTTTTGTTTAGTGAACTCATCCAATTTTCTTTGAAAAAATTATTGGGTCTTGCCAACGTATTGAGAATGCATAGTTTCAATGTGGCGTTTTAATTTTACGGGTCTCATACTATCAGCAGCCAAAACTTTCGAACAAAACAAACAAATTGGGTTTTCCACATTATCAGTAATAACACTTGTAAATTCCAACGATAAATACGACAAATCGTATTTTCTTGTCCTTCCTGATTCTTACTACTTGTGCCAACATCAGATTCTTCATTGTTAGGGGATTTTCACTTATAACCTGTCAAGAACTTATCCATTTCTCTAAAAATATTAGGATAATTAATTTATTGTTCTTAAAAAATAAACTTAATGCAATTACTTACTATTGTGATCAGTGAGCAATTAGGTACGTCAAAATAAAATAAGAAACACAATGAACACTGAAGTCGATAATGTCTGGAATTTTAGAGAGTTACTGGATCGGCCAAGCAGCATAGTAGTTAATATGTACCTATATGTTACGTATTGTATTAGCTGCACGTGCACCAATCCTGACTAATATTCGCGCCTCCCCTTAGACTAGTCCAGGCCTCCCAGTTTGGAAAACGCTGATCTAAGTCATGAGTTTTCTTTAAGAACAGGAAACACGGAAGATTACGTCTGTCGTTGGCAAGGGCCTTAGGGCGCCATTTAGATAACAGTACGAATTTGCTCAGTTCCACCTGGATTTTGAGAAAGGGCCCAGTTTCCCTATGGCCAAGACACACGAGAAGACTTTTGGCTTGCCATATATTTAAAACGACACTATACCAGCGGAGACACTGTACCAGTGATTCTCAAAATATTTTTTGCCCTGGCACACTTTTTGTGATTTCCAGACCTAGGGGCACACAAAGAAAAAGATAAGTTTAAAAGTTCTTTATTTACCTATAATACATTGTGTAAAATAGTTTGTGATAATAATCTTGAATATAAAATAACATAGCATGTACTACAAATACAGTAGTACGTTTATTAAGGGATTAATTACAAGTTAATGATAAAAATACTTTTAATAGGAAATATGAGCTTGATGGTTTTTGATAATTTCATTTATATTTGGTCGAAAAATGACACTGCTACTCTCATATCGTCATCTGCATTTAACAGTCTCTATCTTTTATTCGTTTTTATGTTGGTTAATATTGAAAATTCGAACTCGCACAAATAAATAAGATGTAGGAAGTTGTAATAATATTTTTAAAGCATTTTTGGCCATCATAGGATAATCGTATCTAATGTTAAACCAAAACGCATTAACTGAATCTTTCGAATATTTTAAAATTAAATCTTGATTATTGGAAAGAAAAATTAGTTCTTCATTCAAAGTGAATTCAAATGCAGAAGTATTCTTTATCAGAAATGGATTACGAACCCTATCATATTTTGGAAATAATGAATAACTCTCTCCTCTAATGTTGTCAGATGGTCAATAACAATTTTATGAATAGATTTAATAAAATCTAACGGGACTGAAACTTTTCCAAATTGTCTTCCTAAGCTTTATTCTTTCATAAAGTTACTTGTTTTGAGAATCCCACCAATTTATCTGTTGAATTTAATACATTTTCTTTCGTCCGTTGCATACTTGAATTTATGTTATTAAAAATAATAAAAATGTTTGATAAGTAACCTAGTCTCCCATCTGCACCAATAAAGAACTTCTCAATTTAAATTATGTACTGAACATGCGCGAAAATGGTCCGAAATGCGCTCTCCTCGAGAGTACCAAAATCGACTTGGATAAAACAATTTACGCGCTTAGTAATGTCTTAAAAACCGAATTTCACCAATTTTCATGTGCGGCGTGTATTAGGATTAAACACTTCGATACGGCTGTCAGTCTATCCCGTTTGGGCGACAGCATGTCAGTTTCCTTTGTATAGCACAGCTTTCAAGGTTATGTAAGTCACGTGAGAAGTTCCTATCCCATACACAAAACAGTCCAATAGTATTGTATAAAATATTGCTTTCTTGCACAGAGCAAATTATAAAACAAAAATACTTTTATTGCCCATTAAAATGTAGCATCAGGTGGGATAAATTCCTTCATTTGAACCTCTAGCACTGCTGTACATTATTTGCAGAGAAGCTCAGTAGCTATGGCTAAAACATTTCATCTTCAGAAAAACGATTGGGCCAGGAGCCAACTTCCTTCTCACAAATCGGTTCCTAGTTCATCATTATCAATTTTCTCCCCCTGTAAGCCGTCAAGAAGTACCTTATTAATGATTGATAAATCTCGCTACGGTGCTGTGAGGCCATACTAAACTGACGCAGTGTAAATCTGTGCTTGGATAAAAGTTTTCTTTCATATACTTAGAAATATATTTGCGCCTACTATTAGTATAAAAATAATAGTTTGATTAGCTTATTTCCTCAACATTAGGAGAAACTGAAGCGAAAGTAGCACATTGGATAAAACTATTCAGCGATCGAAATATTCATGAGCTTATTGTAATTGATATCATATCAAAGTGTTTCTTCCAACCCCTAATGTTTTACCATCAAATTCTCATGAAACTTTCACGTTAAAGAATTTCATGTTCTCCAATTCAATAAGGACACTGCAACTACTGATTTCTAACAATATTAATATTCGAGCTCATGCGTGACAATTAGAAAATGCTAATTTTCTTGGTTATGATTACCAAGGCAGACCTGATCCCACCGTTGGAAACCAGATGGTGGTGAGACTGGTAAGAATGGCTGGGTACCTAATTATCCACCCCTATGAACTGAAACAGATAAAATTTCTCTTTTAGGTTTGCCACAAAATGGGAATCAAAATTATTATTTTTAACTCATTTTTGCACAGTTGAAAAAAATAGCTAAATAAACAGCTAAATAAATATAAAATTCGTAACAATATTGATATTTGAGATGTAAGCTGATGAAGATATTCAAATGATGAATATATCCGGATACTCAGCGAATGTCATCATCTATAAAATTTTTTACGGCTTGGAGTTGTAAAAAAATCTTCGAAGGTTTTGGTTAATTGTATTGCTTTTCACGCAAGTTCATTCGCAAAATTTGTACGAACTGTTAGCATACAAAAGTACTAAAGCAGTATTTGAAAACAAAGGGAAATTTCAAAATGTCCAGTTTATTTAATCTTCGTTTTGACAGTGATGGCAAAGATTTGTAAAGCAATTTCAAATGGAAATCCGCATTTTATGACTTTCGTTTGAAAAGAAAATAAGATGTTATTTTGCGAAATTTAAGTGTCGAATGGTGCAATTAATAAGGTTGAACAAGCCTTATTATTATGATCAAATTCTATGATTTGCATTCTGCTTTGCTGTTAATCACTACATAGTATAAAACAAAGTCGCTTTCTCTGTCCCTATATCCCTTAAATATCCTTAAATCTTTAAAACTACGCAACGGATTTTGATGCGGTTTTTTTAATAGATAGAGTGATTGAAGAGGAAGGTTTATATGTATAATAACATCCATTAAATAGGGGAAAAATACTGCTATTTTTGAGGTTTCTAATGTAATGTCGTAAATAATTACAGTTTTTCCGCTTACATTGCAAACGCAGGCTGAACCCTACGAGATTTATCAAAACAATGTACTAAGTATTGTACACATTGAAAAGGTCTACAGAAAACTCCCCGATGGTATATGTCTATCTCTTATGGATATCCCACAATAACATTTTTTTGTCATTTACTTTTTACGACAAATAATGGCTAATTTTCGAAGCGATTTTAACCGATACAGCATTAATCCTTATCCAAGTAAATACCTTAAATACATTGTTGATTTAATATAGAACTAACAGTGCCGAATACACAAGAGAAACATCATACGATCAAACGAGACTTTTACAAAATATAGCTCAAGATAAGCCACGATTAAACATCGATCAGAGAAAAGTATTCACTGCATTACTATCAACAATTGATAACAATGAAGGGAAATTGTTTTTCCTTGATGCCCCACGAGGTACAGGAAAAACATTTTTAATCAATCTGCTTTTAAACAAAGTGAGATCTACCGGAAAAATTGCGTTAGCTGTTGCGTCATCCGGCATTGCCGCTACGCTTTTGGAAGGAGGCCGAACCGCACACTCTACATTCAAGCTCCCGCTGAAAATCGCCACCGATGAGAATAACAGCGTCTGTAGTGTTTCTAAACAGAGCAATAGAGGAAAATTGATGCGTGACTGCTCATTAATAGTCTGGGACGAAGCTACCATGTCAAGACGTCTGTGGAAGCACTGGATAGGACAATGCGCGATTTGCGCAACAAAAATGCACCTATTGGTGTACGTACAATTCTGTTGTCAGAAGATTTCCGTCAAATCCTACCAGTTGTGACTCGAGGAACACGTGTTGACGAAATAAATGCTTCTCTAAAAAGATCCAACCTTTGGCCACATGTCAATAAATTAGAGCTTAAAGCTAATATGAGGGTTTCGCCTTCTTCACGCGAGAACAGGCTATTTCCAGAGATGCTGCTAAAAGTTGGCAATGGAGAGTTAACACAAAGTGAGGGAAGGATTAACCTAGAAAACCTTTGTGTTTTGATAGACAACTTCCAAGAGCTAGTCAACAATGTCTGTCCTGACATTGATAACATAAGTTATAAGACAATATCTTGGTTTAAAGAAAGAGCGATTCTGTCACCAACTAACGAACAAGTAGATAAGGTAAATAACTTAATTCTTTCAAAGATTGATGCGCCGACGAAAATATACTACTCGGTCGATACTGTTCTCGATTTGGAAGAAGCTGTTCATTTTCCTACAGAATTTCTAAACTCTTTGAACCCGTCTGGACTCCCTCCTCAGAAAATGGTGTTGAAAGTAGGTTGTCCTGTTATTTTATTAAGAAACCTGGATCCACCTAAACTTTGCAATGGCACGCGTTTGCTGCTAAAATCACTGAAAACTTTCATAATAGAGTGCACAATACTCACAGGATATGGTACCGGAGAAGATGTAATTGATTCCTCGAATCCCTCTGATACCATCGGATTTACCCTTCCAATTTAAACGTTTACAGTTTCCGGTAAAGACATCTTTTGCAATGACCATTAATAAATTGCAGGGTCAAACCTTCAACGTTGCAGGCTTAGATTTGAGCGTTGACTGTTTTTCACATGGCCAACTGTATGTCGCTCTTTCAAGAGTAACCTCTAGAGAAAACATGTTTGTATTGTCTAATGACAAGAAAGCTGTGAACGTTGTATATAAAGACATTCTGTAATATATTAATTGTTGTGAAAATAAAATAAATAGGTAAAAATGTAAAAAGTAAATAATGAATAAATCAAAACTACTGGATCTATTTTAATCATTTTTTCAGTGAGTGACATAGGCTATATATTTTATACCCGTGCGAAGCCGGAGCGGGTCGCTAGTTTTATAATAATATGAGATGGCTGAGCTTTAAGGCCTGAAATATTGTAACGTTTCATAAGTAGTAAAGCAACCTGTATCATCTTGAGTTTATTAGCTAATATATTATCATTGTATGTATCCATGCCCATTATTGTTAATTTGATCCTGTAAATTTTGCTTGCTTGATGTGCAGCTATAAATTATTTGTACTGATTTCACCTTTACATTTGTACGTCTATCCATGCCCTGGTGTTATTATGTTTCCATGCCTATCTTATGCTATAATGTAAAAAAGGGGAACAACGCTATATCGCCTGTTCTATTAGGCGATTCACAAAATTCAAACTTCGTTTTTCATGTTTGAAAAGTGCGACTTAGGATATATATTAGATTTATATACAACATTGCTAAAATATAGGTATTTTGACACAAAATCGGAATTTTTCTGAAATGGCATGCCAATTTTTTTCCATATTTCGATTTTACGACTCAAATTATGCCAAGTTTTGTAAAAATCACACGCGTAGTTTTGAAAAAATTAGCTCTAAAAATTTTAGCGATTTACAATCATCTTAAAGGGGATGTATTTCTAAGCATACCTGCAAAAAGTTAGAGCTTTTTATTCACATTTCCGAAGATATAAGTAAATTATGTTTTGGCGCCTTTTCAAATTTTGCATACTTGTTGAAAGCGGTAATAACGAAAATGGGGTTTACGAACTTTTTAAATTCTTTGAAAGTAGAACAATGTGACTTTTTTTTTTCTCATCTACAATGTAAAAAGGCAGGAACGACGTAATTTTTTTTGCTATCCTGCACAATGGAAGGGAAGGAAAATAGGTTGCCACTTATTAAGAAGTTCGCAAAGTGAATTCGTCTTGGTTCAAACTGAAAAAAAAATGCGGCAAGCTAAATTTTCGAATTACTCCGTAAATTTCGCAGCAAATTTTACAAAATTTAATATTTAGGTATAATTTGAGCGGTAGAATCGAAATATGGAAAAAACTTGGTATGTTATTTCAGAAAAAGTCCGATTTTGTGTTAAACTACCTATATTAGAACAAAGCTATATATAAATCTAATATATATCCTAAGCCGCGCTTTCGAGACCTAAGCGTTTTTTCTTTTTCTTTTTGCGCAATGTACCGTTTCTCATTGTTCCAGTCTTTCTTTCAGTCCCCCGTTTTTTACATTGTCCTGGCCGACATTATACTAAACTGTAGACATATATATTTTTTTTCTTTTTAAAATTCTACGCAGCGACAACAGCATCTTGGTTAATATGATTCAAAAAGGAAAGATATAAATTGGGGAAGAGAAAAATGAAAATGGAAAAAAACAGTTTTGACGCATTCAGTTGTTCAATATTTATGTTTACAAGTAATGTTTTTGGAAATGAGAGTAATCAAAAACCGTCTTATTGAGATCATTAAGCAGTCTATAGTTCTCCCTGTGCGCTTGACTAGTTGACATCAACATTGAGCAATCAAAAACGTTTAGTGCTCTCCGTACGCTCGAAGTATTAACTCGAAGTGTGTGGTAACACCTCTAACACTTTGCTTGAAGTGCTACTGGTATGATAGAAAACACATGAAGTACAGAGATTGCTTTTGAAAGAAGACAACTAAAATTATAACTATATTGAAAATATTCGATGTAACTGCAATAATCAAGCTTTTATTTAAAGTATTTTAATTTGAAAGCAAAATTATTTATCAAAGCTATCGCTACGATAAATAATAAAGACTACGCTCTGCTTTAAACCAATGGTATTCTGTAACGTTGAAAAAAATTGCATATTGTAACTTCCCTACGTCATCAAAGATTCTCTCAGGATTATTCTGTGAGAGCCATTAATGAGGTAGACCTGTCTCTTAGGTAAATTAGGTTGTAATCCATTTATCCAGTCATTAAGACTTCGCACACTTATTCTCTGAGGGCCTTGTAAATTTAAAGATAAGCTACGTCTTGTCAGTCAGTTTAATTATTGCCACCTAATCAAGATTCAACTAATTTATTTTAAAGAGATTGTACTTAAGACGTAGAGACTCTTGAGAATAGATAAAGTTACATTTATAGATAAAGCAGCCTGGCGAATAAAATTCGAGATAAATTAAAATATATATATATATATAATTCAGACACCTTAAGATTCAATAAAAGTTTTAAAATAGAGGCAAATCTCAGGTTCCTTTATCTTATAAACATTTTTAATTAAAATTTATTTAAAAAGAACAAAGCAAAATTATTTTAAGAAATTGTTTAGTTAATATTGTTACCGATTTGTATTTATTTAGCTATTCATTTAGAATTGTAATTAAAATTGTTTTATTTTCCCGTGCAACGCAGACGAATTTGAAGAGAAAGCTACGTCGGAAAAGTAAAAACACAAGAGCGCGTGAATTTAATATTTAATAAATAAATATCTCGTAATTGCTGTTGCCATAAAGAAAAATCGTGAAAATACAATTTACCAGAATGTTCTAGTGAAAAACTTAAAACTTCTAAAAGCCGAATTAAAACAGCTCAGCTCAGTTGTTGTTTTAAGCGAGCTGTATTGTTTACTTAATGCTGTTATTGATTGTAGAGAAATCGCTGGGAGATAGAATTAGTTTCTCTGTTTTGAATTGAGTTCTGTTTAACGTTTGAGATATTGTTCGAATATTTCTGAGGAAATATTTCAGCATTTTCTTTTATTTCCAGTAAAAAGACTAAATTTTTTAAACTTTTTAACGACTTGTGCATTCAATCGATTACGAATCCGTACGCAAACAACAATATAAACTTCAAATATTTTGTTCGTATTTGAAGAATAAATTCAATTTAACAGAGTCACACACAGTCACGTCTTTTTGTTATAATTTCAAAATCTGGCATATTTCACTTAGTAACTGCCACAATTAGATTCTGTTTCACACACATATAATGTAACTGCCTAAAAAGCTTGAATTCTTATTATTTCGAAATTAACTCACATAAATTCGGAAAAAAGCTTGCGCTTTGTTACTCAGAAAATGTCCATGAGATAGTACAATTTATGCCCAGACTTGTTTCAACATGTTTTCAGAGGTATCTAGATTACAGTTCTGACGCAATCTTACATTTCCCAAATATCTTGCAGAAGAGCTGTTTTGCATTCATTCACATATGTCCAAACAGAAAGACATCCCAAGGTGTTGTATCCGATAATCTCGGTGGCCATCGTAAAAGACCAATTTATTGACATGTCAATATTTCAATATGGAAGTATCTGTACTTAGGCAATCTAGAACCTCCGTTCATTCGCGGGAGGATTCAGGCTTGGCAAGGACAGCACTGCTACTGTCTTGTCTGTCCCTTGACTGTGGGGTTGCAACATTGTTAGATATTGTGACTGTCGTTGGGGGTGGGGCGCTTGGTCCCCTTCGCTTCTCTGAGGGAGACCGACATTTCAGACGGCACTCTATCTTCGTCTGCATTTGCGGCTGCCGGATTAGTATCCGGTAGCAGTTTTGTCGTGGCCTTTGGGGAACTGCGGAGGCTGCGCCCGCTTGGATCGCTTCCGGAGAATGGATTCTGATTCCAGGAAGGCCAAATCGCTACGTGGAGGAGTCTGTATCTGGTAGTCTGTCACGTGTGCTCCGCCAATAAATCTGCACTTCATCTCCTTCATTACCTGCGTAGTAGGTGGAAGGTTAGCTTAAATTTTAAGCTCCTCAGAGATGAGTACTAGCACGTCTTCTTAGCCTCAACTTCCTGACGTTTTCAGTCCACAGGACGGTGGGCATTTTAAATTAAACTCTCACCGAAACATCACAAGGCCTACCCCGGCTTCCTACGGTCACCACTTTAGAAGGAACAGAAAACAAGAGAAACGCTCAAAACTGGATGGCTTATGCCACTACCCTCCAGGACAATATAAGTTTTCCTTTCGGCCAGCAGGAACTGAGTCCGTGTAATTTCTGACCTCTTAGCCGAGACTGTCAAACTTCGTTCACTAGATGGTTTTATAATCGTAACTTGTCTAAGCCGAGCTTCGTTGGCAGGTTACCAGACCTTGCTACTGGAAACTGTCAGAAAAACTTGTTTAAGGATTTTGTCTAAATGTTCTAGCTTTTCGACTTTATACCACCTGGTATAACATCCGACCAATCAGAGAGAAACAAACATCAATTAAAGGTTTCGCTGAGTCAGTTACACATTTACACATGCTCAAATTTCTCTTCCCTGACAGGCTGTGGCTTGAACCCTGCTGAGCAGGTGTGAATGGCCTTAAAGACGAGAAATTCATCATCTGAACGAAGCCTCAGAGTATAATACTAAGCCACTATGAAGAATTCCAAGTAACAAGCCGCATGTGACACGTAGTACATAAATGAAGTCGGCACTGTCATGTGGCAAGTGAGGCATAAGAAGTCTGCATTTTCATGAATCATCATTGATCTGTCCACAAAAGAGAAATATATATGGGAAGTGAACGTTTGATAAGAAAATAGCATGAAACACATTTATTTTCGCTGAACATATTCATATTATTCTGCAGTTTCATATTATTTTGCAGTATTCTGTTGTATTCTGCAGTATTAATATTATTCTGCAATATTCTGTTCTGTAAGTTTCAAGTTTCCTACTTTTGAACTTATCGTCTCTTTTAGTAATTTTACTCCTTTTTTCGTTTTAAAAATAGTCTGATTCAGAGAAACTTGAATAGATATTTAGCTTTCTAAATTTTCCTTAAAAAACATATTTTAATTAATAAGATTAATTTCCTATCTAAATTTGCTTGAAGTTTTCCAAACTCTAGACTTTGATTTTTCGTTTGATTTCTAATTTGCTGAAGACATCAATTATAATGACGTTGATCTTTCCTACCGAAACATTTGACCTTCTCTTTCATTTGATTACTGTTTATATGGCTTCATTTCGAGAGCAAAGTTCAAGGATTTAGGACTGATGCACTTTTAAATGCGAAAATTTTGAAATCATCAATGTCAAATAATCGAAAATATTAAGCATTTTTTCAAAATTTCATGAAAAAATATCAAAATTCATTTTATAGCTTCATAAGAGTTTTTTCCCTCACTAACCGATGGTGCCTACGGTAAAATTCTGAGAATTTTAGTTTATTCTCTAAACGAAGACATGTGCCCAAATTCGTCAAGATATTAAATTAAAAAAGAAAAAACAGACAAATACTAAAAATATCACTTCACAATATTGTATTGTAATCGACAAGTAGTGTATGCATGATATTGGATCTGGACATTTTATAATGAAATGTTTTTAAAATATATGACAAAATTCGGAGCTCAAATAACACGGATGAATTAAATAAAAGCTTATAAAATGAAAAAAAATTAATATTAATAAATAACTTTAAAATGACTGTAAAAACCCCATTTAAAGTAGTCTAATTGATTAACAGAAAAAAATTGCTTCACGAAACTAGCTCCACATACTGATCATTTACGAAGGTTTTAAAATAAACGTAATCATTTAATTATTCAGAACAAGAAATGAGTGTTTACATGACGTTTGAAAAGGAATCATAAGTTTTCTGATCAGTTCTGTTTTCAAATATTCAAACCATTTTAATTAACATAAGGAGAACGTTTTCCTGTAAAGAATAATTTTGCTCCAAAATCTCCTTTTAAATACGTATTTAATTCGAAAATTAAGAAAGCGTTCTCTGCAGTTTCATGAAATTAATTTGCGTCTGTTCCATTAAAAATGAATTCTAGAAAACAGAAATAGTTGTTTAACTAATTAAGCCATTCAAACGGATTAGTTCGATGAATTCTGTGCAGGATGGCTTCATTATTTTCTAATAATAGGTACTGTAATTTATCTAAATTTATTTAGCCTGAAGCTATAAGAACTCATCTTCAATGTATGTGGTCGAAATAAATTATTTCGCGAGTAAAATATGTGAGACTATCTTTGTTTGTTATACAAATTCATGCATTTCGACTCATTTAATAGAAGGTAAGATAATTGAAGAAATATTCAGTGTACGGTAAAATTGATTAAAGCATTAATTTTTAAAAATTCATCATTTTAACGAAAAAATAATTCCTCATTAAAATTACTTCATATTTCAATTTCATATTTTTTTAATAAAAATGTTGAACAAAAACGTAATTCCAAATATTAAACCCAAATTCCAATTTGTTTTGTTTTCGCGCAAGACTTTAAACGTAATTTTGGCTTTTTATAACAGTTTTTACAGTGCAACTATAAAAATTTACGAATTACTTTAAGTATACTCTGAAATATTATTTCTTTCAGTTAATAACCAATGTAGACTGTAAAGTATGCTCTATTTATAGCCAGGAGCCTTTTATTTAAAATCAACATTCAAACCATATGTCCGAATACGCCTGAAACTAATATTTGCAACTTTTCGATCTGAATGTCCTGTTGAAATGTTAGTAGAAGTTAAAGAGCTGAGGAAAACCCTCTCGAATCCTCCCTCCAAACTAAGCGGAGCTTAGTTAATTCGTACTAACACCTTTACAAGGTATTTTCCCTACTTTTCGTACCTTCGTGCTGTAGCTGGAAACACGTCTGAAGCATAATCGGGAGGTCCGGAGTTCGAACTCCGCTAGGGCATTGCGTATTTCTTCAGTTTCCTCACTTCGAAGAATTCTAAAGCCGCCTATCTGTATCTTCGGGGGAATCTCCCCTTCCAAACTGAGAAGAACTTAGTTAATTCGTACTAACACCTTACAAGGTATTTTTCCCTCCTTTTCCTACTTTCCGTACCTTCGTGCTGTAACTGGAAACACGTCTGAAGCATAATCAAGAGGTCCGGAGTTCGAACTTCCTAGGGCATTGCGGATTTCTTCAGTTCCCTCACTTAGAAGAATTCTAAAGCTGCTGGTCTGTATCTTCGGGGGATTCTTCCTCCAAACTGGGAGGAGCTTAGTTAATTCGTACAAATACGGTATTTTTCCTTCCTTTTCCTACTTTCCGTACCTTTGTGCTGTAACTGGAAACACGTCTGAAGCATAATCGGGAGGTCCGGATCTCGAACTCCGCTAGGGCATTGCGGATCTCTTCAGTTTCCTCACTTCGAAGAATTCTAAATGACTCTCCAAGTGGCTCCCGAATTAAAAAGGCAATGAGGTATCACCACTGAAGTTTGGTAATAGGTGCCTCTAATCTCCAGTCACCCTTTAGAAAGCGAAGTGTGTAAGTATTTTTTCCCTCCTTTCCGCATGTCTTTGGATGTAACTGGAAGCACATTCGATGCGTAATCGGAAACAGTGTAGTTGAAATCTCGGAGAGGTAACTGCACATATTTCGTGTTTCCTGCATCGATATAAACGAATGATTCTATAACCTATGTATATCCAAGAACTAAAACCTAAGCCAATGGCGTAAGTAGCGCTCCCAGACTATCAGACGTCACCATCCACAAGACAGTATATCAGTATTTCTGTCCATACTGAACTTTCACGCATCCCAAAGAGCTTTGCAAATCCAGAGAAACTTACCGAAGCATCAGCATCATAACATCACGCCAGGAAGTCATGCTCTGATGAGTGACAATGAAACTGCTGACATATTAGGTAAGGAGGCAACATCAGAACGTAGTTATTATCCGCAACCGCGTCACGCTCATACTCGAAGAAACAACTGAAACGCATTGCTCAAATCACATGGCAAAATGAGCGAGATGAATATGAACAACGTCGCCACAGATACTTCTACATTACACTAGTGGACTAAAAACGCAACATCGCTTTTCTATAATTAAGATTTATTATAAGAAACTTTATATTTCTACAATTAAGATTCTACAATATTTCTACAATTAAGATTTATTACATACCCTGCCCTTTTCTGAAATTGTTAACAGGTACGGTAGCGGCAACACCGGTTTCTATTCCTGTGTGAAAATTGATACCTTAGACCAGCGGTTCTCAACCGGTGGTACGCAAGAGGAATTAGGTGGTACGCAAAGAAGCAAAGTATTTTAACTATTAAATTCAAAAATCTCGTGAAGGATAAAAAAATTGATAAAAATATTCTGTGATTGAACTTTAACTTAAGATTCAAAAATAACACACAGGTTAAATTTAGGCTGAAATGAAAAAAGAGAGTTTAAAGTCATTTGAAATAAAATTATTAAATTTTTATTCCCTGTTTTGCACAACCTATTTGCGTGAACAAGAATTTTCTTCGATGTTATATTTGGAAAAATGAAATAACGGTACAAAATTAAAAGTGGATCGTGATTTACGGTTAATGCTAAGTGAAATATGTCCAGACATAAAGTAATTGATCTATATTAAACAGGCCCAAATTTTACAATACGTTTTAGAATTAAAGTATTATAACATAAATTTTGATAATTAAAATCGTAACCAATTTTTAATCAAATATTTATTTATATGTGCATATTTAACAGAAATAGCCAACAGGTTGTGCAGATGGAAAAATATTTTTTTAACAATATTTTTATTGGGGAATTGAAAAATAATCATTGTAAAATGTAGTGGTGGTATTAAAGTTTTTCTATTTTCGTTTAGATGGTTTGCGTTAGTGTAAAGCATACGAATCGTTGCCTTAGACCATTTTCTAATTTCTTTCTACCTCAAAATCTCCAGTTACAATACAGAAGCCAACCGCAAGTTTATGATAAAAGAATGTCATCTGGAAGCAAGGACCGCTTAAATTATTAACAAACTTGAAACCTTCGGCCCCCAGTTTATGCTTCATCACTTACTACATTTTTTCTTTCTTTTAAAAAAAGAAGCATTGCTGAGAGTCATAATGTCATTCACTTAGTTCCTGTTTAATTTCAGTGCTGTTACTATAAACGGATGTCCCTCAACGTACATTTTTAAAAAATTCTGTAATGTCTGTAAAGTGTTGTCTTTGTAAAGTGTATTTGTCATATGTACTATCGTAAAGTGTATTTCGTCTGTAAAGTAGTTTAAGTACTTGGCACTAAGTAATAATTAAGTAAATTATGTAATTACATCTCGTCCCGCAATGGCAAGGTTAATTTACAATATTATTTAATATACCTGATGATGCTAGATGGGCGAGACAGTACCTCCCACCCTCTTAATAGAATGCCGGTGTCTTTACCTCTCCTGAATTGTCAACCGTCAGACAAATCACAAAATCTATATATAAAAGTGTAATATCTAATACAATCTGAACTACCTGAGGAAAATTTATTAGAGTTTCAAATTTATGAATAATGTGAGATTCTATCGTTTCAAGGCTTTGACTTGAGGAAAAAAATGGCATTAACATACCAAAATAATATACTGTTGTTGGCGGCAGTACTGAAACCCACGACAAGAAATTATGCAATGCGACTGAACTGTAATTTCTTCTGGTGTTCAAACGGCAAAGAGATGATCTAAAATTTCGAATAATTTTAGTTGGCTTTAAAATTATACTGTTCCTTTTAATTAATGAAATTTTCTTCTAAAATATTAAGTACTATATGGTCATTCTAACACATGGTTGGTACACATAAATCTAAAATTTTAGCATTAGCAAAATTCATCAAATTTCATTGGCTTTAATATACAAATTACACATTACCAAAGTGCCGTCCAAACTGCATACTGGTTTGGAGAACCAAGTGCGGCACCGAAGGGGAGGGGTTCGAATACAGAAGAAGGCATGGATGTTTGTAAATGTATAAATGTATAGTGTTTTTGCATCATGGAGGTACTCAAAATATATGGCGAGCCGAAATATCCTCTTGTGTGGTTTCGTGGTAGGGGAAAAGATTGAAAAAAAGATTCTCGGACCCCTCCCCTGGGTGCTGTCCCTCAAAATTGGGGGTGAAATTAGAAGTCCAACCTCCTTGAGGGTCTGTCAACAATTCTTCATGTACTGCATGGACAAGACAACAATAATGTATAGTAAGGTTTATTCTAAGTTTATAACAGTTATCTTAAGTCCGTCACACTTTCCTGTGTCGCCTAATTTCAGCTTACAATTTTCTACCAGAATGTATTTTCAGAAATGCGTTTAATGCAAATGAATAAGAGTAATATTTAAGTCAATGTTTAACTGACTTCGTTAGAGAGCCAGAGTTTCTGACTAGCGTGCGTTTGCGTTGGGCTTTGTCTCTCTCTAAGCTATTACTACGCTCGGCCGTACTTCAGGCCCTTGGTAGCTTCGCCTACTTAATTGAAATTTAGGGTTACTTAGAATTCTACTTATAATTCTAATAGCTTCGGCTATATCTCTTTTAGTTAAGGATTAGTTAGGCTTTAATTCTTTTTAAGTTCAGTTCAAACCCAAGTAGAGACTCGTACTGATACACTGTACGTTCTGAGATAGGAGCCGACTGTGTTATCCTTATTTTGAGAAATAAAGGATAATTAACCCTCCTTGAGTCTTACGCCTCTGTTCACACACTCAAGCGATTATTCGCTCATCGGTGTAAGTGGTTTTCTACATTTAACTGTTAAATAAAAGAGTGGAATCCCACAATATAACCAAAGTAATGTCTAATTCAAAATTCCATAATTAAAATATTATTTTACTTTAATTTCAAACAAAAATCTAAAGTAGAAAAATATTTGCATCGTGAAACTACTAAGTTGTGACTAATCAAAGGAAAGTGAAATAGAATTTTTTAAGAATCATAATTATTTTAATTTGTTTAATAAATTAAGCTTCAAAGCCGTAATTAAAAGAGCTGAGGAGCTTCGTTAAAACTCGCTGACCGCCTACTAAATAAATTTAGCGCTTAACGTGAACTTGCAAGTAATTTGTTCATCCACTTAGCAAATCTTCTTAAAAATCCATTAAGTAATAAACTTATTTATAATTCCGTTATCTCCTAGGTTACACAGAATGCCTCTTGCAAAATACTACTACTAAGACTTAAGAGTCTTGATTGTCAAAACTAAAAATGTGATAATTATGCAAAAAATTGCCCCAGAATTTTTCTTATTCCAACTTTAGATCTCAGTAGAATAAGACATGCTAAAAATAGTACTATAGCAGCATTATACTCAAAGAAAAAGAAATAAGAAAGCCAGAATATTTGAATTAACTAATTTATGGATTAGTTTTCTGTTTTGCAGTCATTACGCCCTTACTAATTTATTTACGAAAACTTTTAAAGAGATTAACAGGGTGTGAAATTACTAATCTTCGTTTATTTAAATAATGATTAATTTCATATTTACACTTAAAGAGCTAATATGTATAACTATTGCAAAAACTATTAAATTTTCGAAATTTTCTTATGTTTTGTGATTTAAAGTATATATTACATTAGTTCTTTTTAAACAAAATATATCGTAAGTCTTGGGCATGTTAATTTATAAAATCACGTTTTCTTTAAAATGAACTTTCATTGAATACAAAATACAGTAAAAGAAATTCATGACGATTTTATAAAAAAAGGTGAAAAATTTTTTATTGCACAAAAAAAAGACGAATTTCTTCAGTTGAATGGGGAGACAAGTATTTTAATTCTATGCAAATAATTGAAATAATTTTAAATTTAAACTGCTTACGGATTTCCCCGAACTTAGTAAATTAATTTTAAAATGCTGTCGAAATATGCTTAAAGTAGCGAAATACAAACGCTAAACGTTAATTTACGGCCCACCAGCGTTGAGCGGTAACGTTTCTGAACACTGGTAGTTCAGTCCCAGGTTCGAGTCCCACGAACGTGCTAGCTGTGCGGGCGTTTTCATGGTTTTGCCCTATGTGTAAAGCTTTGTTACGAGATAGTTTCCTTTAGAAAGTCCTCCACAAAGGCATCACACCCTTCCATGCGGTGCTTAAGGCGGAACACGTAAATAATAATAAAAGCTAATTTACAAATATTAAATAGTTTCGAATTTTTGTTAGCAGCAGGATTTGAATCTAATCAATTTATATTTCTAAATGCTTTGACATTTTCACATCTTCATCAATAACCGAAAATTACAGATGTGCATCTTGTAAAACTATAGCAAAAACTGATAAACTGGCAAATCCGGAGTTTAACTACTTAACCTTTCCCTCCGAAACAGAGTCATCGCTCTGAAAAGTTTTATCAGGTGTCAGCTACTACATACAGTCGTTGAATTTAAATATGACCTTTATCGTTAACTCCGAAGGAGACTCGTCATTTATAAGGTATTTCTCCCGCCGTCTTAGCATGCATTCGTGGTGTAGTAGTCAGCAAGGTAGGCACGTATTTGAGAGTTCCGTGGTTCGAGTTCCGGGGACGGAATTGCTTATTTTTCATTTCTCCTGCTTTCAAAAACTACCTAATGTCTCTACAACTTTGTATTTTACAACTTTCATAATGCGTCGAAAATAAGAGATTTATGGCCTAATTGGTCTGTAATTGGCCTAATTGGTCCTAATCGGTCTGATCTATTGTACCTGGAATATGCAACGTAAAGTTTACTTAAGATTACGTAAATATAAATGCATTTCTATCCCACAATTCATCTGCCACTGAAATGAGAACTAATCGTTGAAATATTAATGCTTTGTGTTTATTTTCAGATAAAAGACTAAACACAAAGTAATTTTTTCTCCTTAGCAGGGCGATCCTGCTTATCATCCTCGAGAGTGAAAAGTAGGTATTCAAGTTGATTTGTAGCGAACTTCTAAATAGATCTTGATAGCTGGTGAAAGGTTCAAAAAAGCATTTCTGTCGTAAACTGAGGCTAGTTTCCGACGCAAAATATTATCTGTGGAGGAATATAAGTTAAGAATTTTTTGAATTTTGTAGGAGCTTGTAAGATAATTAAGTGATGTCTAATTAACACAGTAATATTACTTAATGGTGCGAAAGATGTTTCCTGCGTCAGTGAATCAATTGAGAAAAGAAACTAAAACAAATAAACAACTCAAATTATAGTACACACAAGAAATATTTTATATAATTATTTTTACACTGACTTCTCAAAGAGTCATGTTCAGTTCTCTCAAATATTTAAGCAGGACGAAATACAATTTAAGATATCCTTAATTGTTCTCGTTTAATATTTGAAATAACTACCCTCTGACATGTCTGTCTTAATTGGTAACATAAACTGAAATGGAGACTCTGGAAAACGTAAGGGAATTATCTCTATGTCTTTTAAATTACAACAGAGATTTGAGAAAGAGTGCAAAAGAAACATTTGTTAGCTCACTCAGATAAATAAACAGAAGCCACAGATTGTACTTGCACAATTAACAGGCATTTATTGCGTAAATCAAAAGTAATAAATTGAAATAAACTAAGTAAATGATATGTTGAATGAAGGTATAACCAGTGAGCACTTGATGCCTTAGCGGACGAGAAGGAGGTTGAGAGTCCCCCTCCCCCAGTTTAATTTGTAATTCCCTTGTTATCTTATTTCCTCATTTAAAAAGAAATTATAATGAATCTAAAAATTTCATGGAGTTCATTTCAAGCTATTTTAAAGGTTTTTGAAGAAATGTTAATGAACTTTAATACTGTTGCATGCGTACGGGTTCGTAATAGATTGAATGAAAGAGAACTGATGATAACTTAATAAAACTTATTTTACCAAAAAAAAACACTTCACAACTCTCACTTTTACCTCAAAACTACTTGCACAGCACTTAAGAGTATGACAGAGTTCAATTGGTGATTACACTTCAGACTATTAAGGATGTTAAACACAATGTAATGAAAATCGCATGTAAAAGGCAAAGCTAACATAGAGATATCTCAATACGTCATAGTCGATTCTGAACTAACAACTAGCAACACAGAGCAGATGCTATCTCGGATCATATATTTTTCACCCTACCGCAGAAAAATCTTTAGTACTTCTCGAAATTACAGGAAGACATATAAGGGCCGTATACGGTTACAGTTGCAACAGAATGAATTACAATTACACACGCATTACGGTGAAGATAGGAACGGGACCAAAATGCTGCCAAATGGTCGCCACATTTAGTGACATCTGGCGGTTTCTTGCCAATTTCCGCGATACAAATTAGTCACCAAAACCGTCGCCAGCTTGGCAATATTTCGCCAAACTAGCGAGACAGACATTTACGCAATGCTAAATAGACTTGCCCCTGCATTCATCGCCTCTTATAGATTTTCACGTTATATAAAACAAAACAAAAAAAAGTATTATTTTACATATAATATCACTAAAATTATTTACTCAGATACAAAATTCGTAACACTATAAGACTTAAAGCAGTTTCTAAAAATTTCAGAGCATTGAAATTGTAACTTCTAGATTAAAGAAGTTAATTTCGAGTTACTTTTATTTTAAGTGCTCTAAATATTTCTTGTTATCCTTCGTGGTTTTTGCTATAATTGATTAAAAAAACATAACTGACGAAATGAATTCTATACAGCTGTAAGAACAGATTTAATTCAAAGAATCTTAATGTGTACACGTGACTTCTATTATCGTGAGTTAGAATTACAATCTATTATCTCAAGGTCGTTTCTCTCTGCCTTATTTTCGATTGAAACGCGGGCCGTCTCGCCTCATATTAGCTGTTTTCTCAAACTTTCATCTCCATAATTTTAGTTTTTTTTGCCTTACTTGAGACTATACTTCAAGCCTGCCTTCACTGTCGCAACATTTCATGAAATGAAATACTCTAAAGGAACAG
>KK118646.1:77207-97242 GCA_000611955.2 Stegodyphus mimosarum
TATATGATATATATATATTATATTTCATCACATACTTTCTCCCCTCGCATATTTTGCCCTTGGCATTTCAGCGTCAGGTTCTGAAAATTTTAAAATTATTCGCGTAAATTTCCCGTTGCTCAGTGAGTTTAGAGAAAGAGCTTCCCTAAATTTTAAAATTTGAATCGTATATGCAGTAAATATTTTTGTGTTATTAACAAAGGCAGACCCTCGCAAACTACGTGCGAAAATCAAGCCGGACCTTTCCGTTTTTATAGTTGAATTTTATGCCCTCCTAATACGAGCAAATATCCATAACAGAGAAATAAACAGAAGCTCATATTCTGTCTGCGATATAGCTGATTCAGCTGTATATTCATTCTTTCTAATTACTTATAGATGATTTGGGACAAGCGTAGTGCAGAGAACAACGCCTAGGCATGCTGAGTATCAAATTATCGATCTGATCTTAGGGGATATTTACACCACTCAAAAAGCAATGCTCTCCGAAGTTCCGGTAGACATGTAGGATTAGGTTGACGGGCTGCAACTCGTCGGCCAAGTATGTCCCACACGTGCTCTACTCGATTCAAGTCCGGTGAGAATGCTGGCCAGTCCATACGGGTGATATCCTCCGATTGAAGGCATTCGCTTACGATGTTTGCGCGGTGAGGACGGGCGTTGTCATCCACAAACACAAATTGTGCGTCCATGGCGCCCCAAAACAAACGTACATGTTGTTCCAGAATGACGTCCTGATAGATCCTGTCTACGAGCATATAGACCAATCTGCCCTAAGCGTTTGTACACGGTCTGCCTTGAAATTGTCGTACCAGTGGCTGAAGAGAGCTGACGAGACAGATCTGAGGCTGTGCTCTGCCTGTTTGTTTTGGCAGTAACTGCCAAATACCGGTCCTCATTCGGCGTTGTAACTTTGGGGCAACCTGTGCTGTAACGTCTACTCACATTACCATCATCTTGGAATTGTTGCCAAAGGCTGTAGATGACACTCTGGGCAATTCCAACTTCGTCTGATACTTCCGGTTGGGTACGCCCACATTCCAGATGGCCGATAATTCTACCACTTAAAAAATCATCCTTTGTGTCATAACTATACGGTTATTTCACTGAAATGCTTGTAAACCGTCTGCGAACAATTTTACTTCTTTGCCTGTATTCCTTATATATCACTCTCTTACACTCTCGTCATTGTGACGTACCATCGGTGTCATCTGGTTACTTGCTGAAATTTGCACATGATCCTTGAAGATGTGTGTAGTGATTTTACAGGTTATATATTTATTTTAGAGTTCGATTTCCGCGTGTCTCTGTTAAATAGAGAGAAATAATCTTTTAAACCTTAAGGGTTTTTACTACTTTTAACTCTTTAAAATTTTAAAATTTAACTCTTATTCACTCCCTCTAGGTGCCGGACAAACTAAAAATAAACCCTACTAAGATGAACTTGTTAGAAAATAGAGGAAGGAACTAATTGGTTGATCTGACTCATAATAATATTAAGTATAACCTTTCTTAAAGCAGTTAATTCACACATAGCAAGACAAAGCAAATTCTTCTTAATAAACTTAACCTGAAAAGGAAGCTGGAATAAATCTTCTCTGGAACTCGGTAAAACTAAATACTAAATCTCAACCAAGCATTTCTATAATTCACTCATTTTAAAATAAACTCAAGAATAATTCATATTCATTTCATAGCAAAAACCTCATAAGCACCAGAGAAGAAATATTCAGACACCAATCAATCAGTTCCGCTACTAAAAATCAAGCACTAGATTTAACTGTCCTGGCACCTAAAAGTCATAACAAATTCTATCTTAAAACACATTCAAAGTAACATTAATAAGTGGTTAGTACATATTTGCTAAAACAGGGCGCGTTGTGAGTACCCTAAAATGCATGAACATTTTTCAATAACCCCAAGCAAAAATAATCTCCATGTTTCTTAAAAGCCTCCCGGCTCAAACAAATGGAGTGACTGAACAGACCAACTACATACACACAAAAAAACAAATGCAAGTAATAACATATAATCAAACTCATTTATTAATTATCTAGGATAAGTTTATGGGAGACCTGGCCAGACTACCCTTACATACAAATGCAATTAATATTCCACATTAAATTTCTCCAAGAGTCATTTATCAAGATAACAATTTTTTTTTGTTTATCACAATAACGGTTACTTAGAAATACTGAAATACATTAAATTAATCATTTAAAACAACTTCTATAGAAATTACAATTTACATAAATTTCTTATTTTTGACAATAACTTTAAATTCTACCAAGACACAAACAATCTTCTTCTTCCCCCCTTTATTTTTTCTTATTTTTCAACTAAATTTTCCTCTTTCTCCCCAGATTAAGCAAGAACAGTTTAAATTAAACTACTAAAAAAAAATAATCTTATGAAAAAAAAAACTCACAGTTGACTTTCGGGATCATCATGATAAGAAGCTATAGGCTGCAGAGGAATTCCGCCGTTGAACTGGATCTTGGTAATGAGCTACAATAAAGTCCACGAAAAATGACCTCTTGTAGAACTTCAAAGATGAAAAAAAAACCGGCAATCAATATTCTAAAACATTAAAGTTGAAGGAGAAACCGCTGCAGATGAATTCCGCCTTGAACTGGATCTTAGGTAATCAAATTCAAAAAGCCCACGAAAAATGACCTCTTGTAGAACTTCAAAGATGAAAACTCGGCAATCAAAATTCTAAAACATTAAAGTTGAAGGAGAACCTCCGGGTACAGAACGATGATACTTTTCCTTCTCACGAACAGAGAGCTTCATTTAGGTACGAGCCCTTACACTTCCGTTTTACGGGAAAACCCGCTTCAAACTCGGAAGAGTTCGCTCTGAGTTCTACTTCTCGCAAATTAGAAGAAAATTCTCTATTAATCACATCATGCCGCATCGCAAACGTGAGCCACCCGTCGGGGTACAAGTGCAGCATCGCAAATCTCCTCAGCTAAAAGCCGAGTTCGTCCGCAGAACGCTAGCGCCAGCCACCCAAGCCCGGGTAGGCCTGGCCGCAGGCCAAAGGCCCTCTCTGCTAAATATTCAACTCCAAAAACTCGAAGACTCTGGTAAAAACTGACTTCAAAACTCGCGCAACAACCGAGGAAAACTCGGTTTCTCCTCCCACCTACAATTATAGGTCCAAAGTTACACATAAAATTAAATTCTTGCCAATCCGAGACTTTTCAATATAATTTAATAGGACAAGTTCAAACCCCCAAACGAATCAGAATTAAGTCATTGTCTACAGTAGCACCTGCGAAAAACTGGAAACTAAACATTCGACCCCCTCTGCTAACAAGCGAAAAATATAAGAAACAACAAAAACTGCCCTTTCAAAGATTCAATTTACAACTTCCACCGAGGCCATAAACCAGGCGACATCACAGCGGGACGCCCGACAACAGTCTTCACTTTCAGCTTGGTAACAAAGACAAGAGAACCACGATATATTACTCAATGTTGCAACTGTCATCTTAAAAGGCATTTCCCACAGATGTTACTTCCGTTAGAAGACGCTCCCCTCTCTGCGTTAAAATTGACCGTTGAAGGAAAAAATAATTGCTTAATGATTTGAAGTACACACTTTCCAAATATATATATTCATTACGCTCTTCACAATTTCGAACTTAAAAAAACCAAATACAAATACAAATAAAATACTTAAATAATTGATTACTTAAATCATTAAAAACACTTAAATTAAAAGCACAGAATTCGCGACACAACATCTCCGAATTATCCTTAATTTATGGACATGAGTGTAAATCTGATATTTGCTTAAAATTTGTCTAAAAGCTTGTAGAGTCATTAGGCTTTTTTCAAAGCAGGAGTGATGAAAAAGGAGCAATGCCTTTGCCGGGAACCGAACCACGGACCTCTCGATTACGCGTCGAAAGTGCTGACCACTACACTACGAAAACGCCCGAAGAAGGCGGGAGAAACACCTTATAAGCTCTTTGAAAGTCAGCTGGAGAAGTTTTCCAACCAAAAGGTAATCTAGTAAATTCATAAAGTCCAAAATTTGTGGTAAATGCTAATTTCTCAGTATCTTTTTCATTTTATTTTATATGCCAATAGCCAGATGATAAATCCAATGTAGAGAAAATTTTGGCATTCATTAACTGATCTAAAACAGCATCTATTATAGGAATTGGTTCAGAATCTATTTTGATAATTTGATTACGATTTCGAGAATCAATACATATGCAAGATTTTGATTGTTTTTCTCTTTTATAGGCTAAAGGTACAGGAACAACATAAGGACTATTATACCAGCTTTTAACTACTCCTCTATTTGTTTTTAATTTCATTTTTATCTTTAGGAGAGGCTCGATATGGTCTATAGGTTATTGGTAATCCGGAAGTTAAAACAAACTCTAGGGAATTCAATGTTAATACAACCAACGTAATATTTACTTTTAGCAAATACATGATTATAACTATTCAACATTTTTTGTAATTTTCCATCAGAATTGTCATTACTTTCAAAATGATTACCAGAGTTTAAATACTAATATCACTTTGATATACAAACGTTTTATCATTTTCAAAATATTTACCAGACATTTTAGCACTTATATCATTTTTACATACAAAATTCTTTTGAAAACAATTATCTAATTTAACATATTGTACTCACCTGGTGTTTAAACTGGTATACTTCATAGGTATTAAAATCTAATTGTAATTTGAACAGTGAAATACAAGATGAAGACAATAATAAATAATTTAAATTAGAATTCACCCCATAAAACACTACATCCCGAATTATTTTACCCATTTTACATGATATTTTAATAATTTTAACCTCTGAGATCTGATTAGATAAAAAAATAATTTATTTAAAGGTTTACGTTCAATTAATTTACCTTGGATATCCATATCATGAAAAATATTTTTTGAAATAACATTGACTTCACTTCCAGTATCTATAATAGCTGGTAAATTTTGTTGTCCAATTAGGACATTAAAATATTTTCAATTTATTTATTCAGACTTAAGTATGGTATTATGGTAACTTAAAGAAGGAACTGGTTGATAAGAAAGCAGCTTATACGGATATTGGATTGGTTGAATGACCCTGCAGAGTATCTAGGAGGATTTGGCCTAAAATTTTGCCAGGGACTAACAAATCCATGATTACCACTTGCACTTGGTACTTCCTCCACTGCCACTAAAATTGGAAAAAGTTTGCGAGCGATTTCAATCCATTCCTTTGGTGTCTTTATTTTCTGGATAGCTAACAGCATGCTCTGGACTTCTATAAGACCCTGGTTGAGAGTTTCGACTATGATGGAATCACTTAATTTTAAATTGGATCCATATCGTAATTTGGTTCTGAATCGTATTTGACAGATACAAAGTCATTAAATGTCACTGCCTTGCTGTTGAAACGGATGTACTGATCTTGGCTTTTAATGTTCGCCAATCCTTGTCTAAACATTCGCGAAAGAAGTATGCAAGTACCTCTCCACGCAGGCACTCAGAGAATATTAACGGTTTGTCTTTATCTCCAGTATTTTTAGCATCATATTTTTTTCGAATAGTAAAATGGTATTAAACACCGATATCGACAGCAATTGCTTCCTCCGTATTTGTTCACATGGCTTTTGCTCTTGTAAGCATAATCCACACCAAAGTTTTTGAAACGTCTGAATTTAAGAACACATAGCAGAGCAGAAAAAGCGACTCTATCTGCAGATGACTGACACACTATTTAAAGATTTGACCTAATTTCAGCATTGCGACGGAGGAAGACGTCGAAATCCAGAGGAGTTTTTCCCACTCAGAAAAATATCCTAGCGGCTAATTAATTATCTGTGATATTTGCAGTCGATGGGCATTGGAAATGATGAAGCTTAGCAATCAGAGTCCAGATGTTGTCCTTGCGAGTGGAAGGCAGCCGAATGGATGACACAGAAGAATTTCAGTTTTAAAACTCCACGTCTTTATACAATTGAAATGGCAGCTCAATTTCTTTAGACGAAGTTCTCCAGATCACATATCCAATGATTATTTAAATAGAAATAATACTAAATTTAGAATCTTGATGTCAAATATTTTTAAGAAATGTGTTATGAGGAGTCGGAGCAAAGCGTTCGTATAGCAGACAACGGCAGAAAACAGTCTGACGAAAAATGACGCATAGAGCTACTTATAGTAGCGGTTGCATAACAGGCCAGAAAGTTCTCGAAAGTATTGGTCTAAAGGGAAGATCCTGAAATTGCGGAAAGTTAATTAGAGGTTGCCTGTTCGCGTAGAGCAAAGCCATCGTATTTTTTATAAATATGTTACATATATACTCTTGAAAATAGTCATTATGGAAGTTTTAAAAAATTAAGGCGAAAAGAGACGAATCTGTTTGTTGGCTGTTACATTGTAAAATGATAAAAGTAAAAATGTAAAAGTCTGCACGAAAATGAATAAGATTCACTTCCTGAAATATGTAAACCTAACCTTTCCTCTCCGGGTAAAAGTTACCAAACTTGTATAAACGAAAAATAATGAAACTTTCAAAAACAGAATCGTTAAATGAAAAATAAAATGAAAAAAGAGAATTTTAAAAAAAATACAGACTGTGACATGTAACAAAACAAAAAACAAAATAATTTTTTATTAATCTCTCTTATCAAGGACAAAGGGTTTCGAAATTGCGATAAACTTGGTTTAAGGCTCAAACATTTTTCAAACGCTTTCCCTTGACAAGTTGTGCTCTGCAAACTGAAAACTTTCGAGATTACAATATATGCCTTACTTCGTATAAGGGAGTAAAAATGGCATAAGCTATGTGGAGTTCCAAACGCCTTTCATATATCTAACAAAGTAACTTCGAAATGTCGGCCCAATGGATGCATTAATTCCACATACATCATTATATTTCTGTTCAAAGCAAAAAAAATTACTCGAATATGTTAAGTATCTTCATTTATGAAATTACACATTTGCATTGAAATATCATTTGATCGCTGCATGGACATCCATCTATTAGGATTAATTTGTAAGGTTTAATTTTAATTAATTCTTTACCCACGTTCCGTGTACATTCCCGTGTGCAACGTCAATACCAGCCAGGTTCTCTTAAAAATCCTCTTGGAAACAGTCTACAGTAATCCAAGCAATTTAGTTCTTTACCTATGTCGTTAATAAGCCGAAGACAAGATCTTGCACAGCTGGGAAAGTACTAGCTGATGATAGCTAAAAGTGATAGCTGTTAATCTATCCTTAGAAATACATTTTCTTTTAAAAGTTGGAAAGGACATAGGGAACATAGGGACATAGAGTGAACAGAAGGAACTTAGGTGAACCAACATAAATGTAGCTCCATATCCTTTACATCTTACTATCGACACTTATGATAAAACCTCCGTGAAATATTGATTAATCTCAAATGCAAGAATTAAAAAGGGAAAATTCGAGACAAAATGTGTGAGGTTAAAAGCAGACATGAATATAACCGACATGTAGGATGATCAGACGTTCTGCTACAGGTTAAGCTATAGAACTTCGGTCGTTTTTTATTCATCTTTTCGTCCTGCCGTTGGAAGTAAAAAAAAGCATAAATGGATATTTAAAAAAAATATATAAATTAAAATAATTCTGAATATCAGATTGGAAGAGAAGGTTGCCTATGCAAAATTTAAATTAGGTGAAAAATTAACCGCAGGATTGTCATGATTTTTTTAATAAAAGGTTATCGATTTGAAGAGCGATCAGTTGTGAGTATCCCTTCTTCAGAAACCAAAATCAAACGTTTCCTATTTTGAGGGTAATTAGACAATACCTCTTCTCCCCATGTGCAGATACCAAGCCGCATCATTGGTGGAGTGGTTTGAATGAGTTTCGAAGCCATCTAAACGGGCTTGTTGCAAAGCCATTTTACGCATTGTTTTTCCATGTACAACGTGAATACGAGCCAGTTTTCTTATAAAACACCTCCACTAAGTCAGTTCTCTCTTCGCAGTTAGATTCTCCTCGTGCTCTTTATCATATTATGCTTTGGAGGCCAAGCAAAAGATGTACCAAATTTATTAACCAAAGCTATACTAAGTTATATTTTTGCTTAATTTAAATTATAAATATAACTCATTAGGGAATTAGTGATTCAGGGAAATTACGGAAATTCTGAATATAATGAGATTGCTTTTTTCGTCAATTTTCTGAGTAAGATATATTTAGTTATTAATCATTCATGATATAATCCCAAATCTTAGTTTTATGATATGATTTCGCCCTACATTTAAAGGTATAAAAAAAGCGCAAATGTCGTTTTTTGTTGCCATTGTTATAGATTTAATGCATTTACATTGTATTAATAACTATTATGTAAAAACAAGTATTATGATGAATTTTTGTAACACTTTATATTGTCATGTTCCGCTTTACCCTACAAGATGACGGAAGTTAAGGTTAATTTGTTTGATTTCTGTGATTCAAAGGGGTAAAAAAGAAGAAGAAAAAAAAAACTATAGCGCAGTCGGTAGGATTCGAACCTACGCGGGGAAACCCCAATGGATTTCGAGTCCATCGCCTTAACCACTCGGCCACAACTGCTGCCATCACCACTTCTCGCAAAGCCATGCTATCTGAAATAAATGCAAGGCAGCTGAGTAAATACAAGGTACGTTAACTGCTTTATTATATGCTTTCGACATCTCGAAAGCTTCATCTACGTTTTCTATCGGTAGAGGGCACTGCATAATAACAGTGACCTTTCTTAAACTTCGGGTTTGAGTTAGGTAAGGATTGTCATCGCTCGTAGCGCGCTTTGATTTAGTTAATTAACGAATCATGATTTAAATAATACTATCATATGTTAATCATACACCATTATGCTCTCAAGTATGCATGCCAACTGTGAGTTGCGTATATTTCATGTTTATATATGAGAGCTCTTCGAATTATCAAAATATTTTAAATAAATTATGTTCTACTAGTATGCCTCCGATTCTCTAACGAATCGAATAGTAGTAAGTGCAAAATTAATCACCAAATTAACTAAGACGCTAAATCCACTGCTAACTCTGGAAATAGTAACAGAAGTAAACAATAAGTACAGTAGGCAATTCCTGTCTCGAAAGATAATTCATCTCAGTATCTTAAAATTAACATCAAAGCATTTCGCAGAATGCTAGTTATAAAAGTAGATCAAAATAATAAGATTATACTAATATCCTACTGATGGCCTTACTGGAATCTTAAAATTATTTACAATTTTAATTGCATGAAAGTAACAGCTTTAAAATTTAGGGCTCCATATTAACTTGCTAAACAAATCGTTGCATCCACAGCTTCAAAACGAAAAATAATTAAATTATGTTTTTCAGTATTTTCATATAATAAGCTAGTATTTTTGTGCGTTAACAGTTCGCATAAACTTTGCGAATAAAAACATGCCAGAAGAGCAAAACATTTACACAAAAATCGAGAACCTCTTTTACAAATTCACGCAGTAAACTCCAAGTAATTTTTAAAGGTGAAATTATCCGGAGCAAATCAATCGGAAGCTTTCATCAACTTATATTTGAAGTATAAATAGATAGCTAATATAAAAAGGTATGGCAACACCTAAAACTTTTTTAACGAAAACAATATTAGCTGACTTGCGCCCCGGCACTCACTAAAATGATTCTTCGGATAACATAGTGGAATTCATTGAAATATATAGTCACAAATATTGTAAAGTTATCAGCCTTATAATGATGTACAAATTCGATTGATTCTTGAAAAAAAAGAAAGGAAAAAGAAACAGCAATATTCAATATATTTCCTTGAAGATTCGAAAAAATTCTCACCTATTTTCATATATTTTCAATCCTTTATATAGTTTTCGGATATGCCTGATAATTTAGAGGCAGGAATAATGCATAGAGCTGTGGAGTTTTACTTATTTAATTCAGTGTTCAATCCTTGAAACCCTACAAACACTAATAAACGAGTAATCGCTTAAGTGTGTGAACAGAGACATAAGACGTAAGAAAGGTTAACTACTTTTTATTTCTCAAAGTAAATTTGATACAATCAGTTCCTAACTCGGAATGTACAGCAAAGCCTCCACCTGGGCTTGAACTTAAATTAATATGAAATTAAACTTAACTATGCTTAACTAAAGCTAACTGAAAGATATAGCCGAAGCTATCAAAATTCTAAATAGTTGGCCCCTAAATCTTAATTAAGTCGCCGAAGCCAAACAAGGGCCTAAAGTACGACCGAGGGTAGCAATAGCTTAGAGAGACGTAGCCAAAAGGCAAACGTGCGCTAGTCAGGAACTCAGGCCCTCTCTAACGAAGTCGGTGATAACATCGACTTTAATACTACTCATTTGTATTAACCGCGTTTCTGAAAATACATTCTGGTAGGAAATTGTAAGCTGAAGCTAGAATAGATAGAAAAGATGCATAAACATAAAATACTGTTATTAAATTTAGGATAAACTTTACATCTTTCCCCACCAGAATTTAACTACTCGAAGAATGAGGTCTCAAAAGACCTTGTTTAAGAGTGTAAATTTTACAAAACTCTTTTACATCAAAGTTTAAACTTATAACAACTGTGCTTTCTTGAAAGAAATTCATCATTAAAACTTTTCCTGTTTAGGGCCAACTTTACAACAATTTCTAAAGCTATACTAAAACTAAGAAAAATACATTTCACAAATTTTTACAATTTGACTGGGGAGAAACATGTTCTTTCTGCAGCAAGAATTTCAGTCTTGATCCTTCCAACTTATCTCGAAGGAAACAAAGTTAGTGCATTCTTTCACATATAATTTATATTTTCCTTACCATTCTACCATTATTGAAATTATTTTGGCTCTCAAACAGCTTTCATTCACATAAAATTTAAATTTTCTTCCCCCCACGCTCTCCAGGAATTGTTCCGAGTGAATTGAATGTGTTAATGTTGTGTTTCCGCGAAACTATTCTACCTTCTACACAACAGCTATTATTTGTTAGAGCTAGACACTCGAGACCTCAGAAGACTTCTTAAACACAAAACTACTTCTAATGTAGTAAAGTAGAATTTGATTTAGATCCTTAAGTAAAAGCCTGGAGAACCTAACTTTAAATACATTCAATCTATACTTACTTTCTATTCATCTATTATGCAAAGTATTTTATAGTCATGCTTTGACAAAAACTTACGTTTGTCTTAATTTTACAGTAGTTTTACAGCTGACAATAGCATTTCTACATTCAATACATTTTAACATGCAATATTTTAAAATTAACTTTAAGTCATTCGTTATAGTTGCTATACAAAATTTACAAACTTTTGCTACAATCTTTCTTTAAGTTAACACGTTTTAAATTAAGTCTTTCAACTAAAAATATTCACAAATTAGTTTCTCGCAACTTGAGAATTCTGAAAAAGGCATTTAAAAAATAAATTCTCGCCAACTTGCGAATTCAAAAATCTTTTCTTTTTAAAAGATAATTACAACTACATTCTCGGAAACTTGCGAATTCAACTTTTTGCTTTAAACAGCCTTTAGCAACTTTAAGCAACATGACATAAATCGAACTTTGAATGCAAAATAGGAAAGGAAAATTTTCACGTATCGTTTTTCCTTCTAAACTCCTCCATCCTAATCAAGCAGAATTCCTCAAAGGTAGGATACTTCAGCACTTGCAACTCCTCCTTCGGCTTGACTGGCTTTCCCCCTTCCTCGGCACTCTCCTGCTTTTTTTCCTTTGTGGGTGAAACGAGCTGATTTCCTGGTGGGTTGAGGAGTCTTAAACTCCGGTCTTCTCTTTAGCTCCTGGGGTCGACTTCGTCGCAGGGGATCATTAAACCTCCTCTTGGCATTTCTGCATGTTGGAACGGTACTGCTACCACGTCAGCTGACCTTTTTCCTTTCGTGATTCTTCGCTCCGATGTTCCTGTGGCCTCTTTTGAAGTGGTTGGCTTTTGTTCTAAAGTTGGTCGTTTTTCTGGAATACTATCCATGGGCTTTTCCCACGGAACTTGCTTCTGCTGCAGGGGAACTTTTCTTTTTCCGTTCTCTTCTTTTTCGCTGACTCTGAACCTTGCGGCTGCTGCTGCATTCCCTTCGCGGGACTTTCTTCTGTGCTTTCAGCTTGTTTTACTTTTGGTTGCTGGGGGTTCTTGCACCGCCACGGAGACATCAATGTTCTTGGTGCACATCCAGAATACTGCAATAAATCTTTTAGAACTTGTAAATCGGTACGTCTATAATATGGCTGGATTTGGTCAACATTAGCAATTATTTGCTGGCCATTTTCAGTCTTTAAATAAAACGCTGCCTGTTTAATTCTTTCTATCACAAATGACCCACCAAATCTGGGCTCAAATTTTGCAACCTTGCTTTCGGATGCAGAAGATAATGCATGTTTGATTTTTAATACTTTTTGCCCAACGGTATATTCTACATCGGGTCTATTTCTATTGTAATAGTGCTTCTGTTTCTGCCTTGCCGCATCATAATCTTTGGTGGCCTCATTAATAATTTTCTGGATATCCTTCAACTTAAGTTCCTGTTGTCTTTGCTGAACGAAAGATATCTTATCCAGTGCCGTCAAAAATTTCTACTAAAAATAATTCGGTGGGGTTTTTTGTGTCGTATTATGTTTTGCTGTTCTCAAGACAAAGCCTAAGTCATTGGCACAGCTGTGCCAACGGTCATGATAATTCTCAACATATCCCCGAATAATTTTAACTATATTCGTATTTATACGTTCCGAAATATTCGATTGCGGTCTATAAGGTATCACCTTCAGATGGCGTATGCCAAGGCCTGTTCGAAGGTTTTCAAATAAATTACTTACGAATTGCCTACCATTATCTGATATTACTTTTACTGGGGGCCCCGTATTTTAAAATATAGTTGTTTAGAAACAAATCTGCTACTATTTTTGCTGAAGCTGGGGCCCCGTATTTTAAAATATAGTTGTTTAGAAACGAATCAGCTACTATTTTTGCTGAAGCTCGTTTAAGGGAAATTATTTCCATCCATTTTGAGAAATGATCCACAATGGTTAACAAGTATCTGTTTTTACTAATTTTTGTTCTAGGGTAGGGACCCAGCAAATGAATGCCAACTAATTCATTCGGGAAATTGGTTTTTACTCTATTTACTCTATTCGGCGGGGTTGTAATTATCGTTATTAATTAATTGACAAAAGTGACCTGACCTGACATACGCCGTAACTACCTTGTACAACTGCGGAAAATACACCGCTTTGTGGACCCTTTGGAGTTTTTTTAACCCCGAGATTTCCCGATATTTTTGAATCATGAAGCTCTTCTAAAATATTTAAGCTTAGACTCATTGGAAACACTGGCCGCATCTCTTGATTATCATTGGTTGTTTTCCTGTAAAATAGCAACTTATCAATAATTTCATAATCGGCCGCCCTATTGCGAACAGCCGTTAAGTCTACATTTTCAAAATTTTCGGAATCTTCCAGATATGCGTAAATGTCTTTGGACTCAGGGTCCGTTTTTAATTCTGCAATTATTGTTTCACGGGATTGAACTATTTTAACAGTTAGTATCGTACATCTAATTGTATTTCCCTCTTCATCGATCTTCATTCTTGATAGGGCATCCACAACTACATTTTCTTTCCCCAGCATGTGTTTTATTATTAAATTAAGCTATTGCAGTTTTAACGTCCAACGTATAAGCCGGGGTGAAAGATTTTTACCGAAGTTCAAGCGACCAACTGCCGCCTGATCCGAGTACACAGTTATGGGGCCACTTCCGAAGTAAACGCGGAATATTTGCACAGCTAGTAAGACCGCGAGGGTTTCCCGTTCAGTTGCGATAAATTTACGTTGAATTTGAAACGTGATGCGAAAAAGAGCTATTCGCTGCCTGCATTGGGAAAAGATTGCGCCAACTGCGTAGTCTGACGCGTCCGATACAATTTCTAAATTTTGATTCCCTTCCGGGAATTTAAGAACAGGGGCGTTACTTAAGGGGTGTTTCAATTCTTTAAACGCCGTGTTCGCCTTCGCTGACCATGTGAACCTCGTCTTTTTTTGTTTAAGAGCCAGCAAGGCTTCAACTATCTTTGCAAAATCTTTAATGAGTACTCTGTAATAGGAACACATTCCCAGAAAGGATGATAATTTCTTGGCCATATTTGGAGGTGGATAACATTTAATCGCTAATATTTTGGAATTCTCCGTTTCAATACCGTTTTTCGAGATTTTATTGCCGAGGTACCTCAATTCCTTGGCGGCAAATTTGCACTTCTTTGGATTTATTTTCAGGACAGCCTCATTTAACAGTGTAAAAACTTCCTCTAATTGTTTAATGTGTTCTTCTATGGTTTCACTTCTAACAATAATATCATGGAGTTTGATGAGTGTACTTTTACACAAGACTGACCTTAAAATAACGTACATAACTTTTTGAAATATAGCCGGATCTCCGCTTAAGCTAAACGGCATTCTCGAAAAGGCATATCGCCTGACTTTGAAATAAAAGCTGTTTTTTTGACATCCTCGGGGTTTTACTGCAATTTGAAAATAGCCAACCGTCAGGTTAAATGTAATCATATATTTAGTAGAAGAAAGCTGTCTTATAATTTCATCTATTAAACGGAAGGGGATATGTGGGGTATTTCGTTATGCTATTTAACTTATGATATTCAGCAGCGAATCTCCACGCATTCGGATCTGCAGGTGCAGTCCATTTTTCTTTCTAAACAAAACTACTAGACTTTCATTTCATACTTTTTCTCCAGCATTTTCTTAATGTGTTGCTCGAGAATGTCTTCTTTCACGCGGTTATACCTATACGGCTTAGACCGGACTGGGGGCGCATTACTAGTGTCAATACTGTGTGTTACTATCTGGCAGAAGACAGGCTTTTCGTCAAATAACTGTGAAAAATGTCTTACCAAATTTTTGATCGTCTCTCTTTCTCCTTCGACATGAGTCAAATCTATCCATCTTGATCTGTAAAGTACAATCTTTGAAATTATTTTTTGGGCTAGCGTAAGAAATCAACCCCCCCAGTAGAACTGCGGTTAACAAATTCTTTACCACCAAAAAATTTCTTTTTTGTACCTCGGTTTTATTTGAACACGCAGCCCCACTTTTCCCATGCAGATACACTGTTTGCCTTAGGCGGCAATCACCTGCTGTCCCTTTGTTTTAAACAATATATGACGACGAAAATACATTTTAAAGAAGTCCTGCAAAAGGAAGCTGCATTGAGCCCTGGTATCCAGGTAGTAGGATTTTGTTTAAAAATATAGGGGTCTCTGGCAAAGCCAAATTTGTACGAGTACGGTATTCAGTTTAATTTCTGAGGAATTTTCATTCTCAGACGGTGATCGAGCCCTCTTCTCGGTCACCGTGATTTGTTTAAATTCTTCTTATGTGCCCCTTGGTCCAGCTGTTTTTTATTTCCCCACGCTTTGGTCTGACCAGTCTTTTTCTTCTCTGACTTTGCAATTTTCTTCTATTGCCGATACGAATTCTGTTCAGGTTTCGTCTGAGAGTGAAACCTTGAATACTGCGTAAAATTGTTTGCACGTGCGTTTTCGGCCGTTCGCGTGCTCTGAAATTTCACTGCTAATTCAAATAAGGTTTCCAGAGTTTGCGGATTCTTGACTTTAAGAAAGTTCTGGATTGACGGAAGTAACCACGTGAATTAATCCCTCCATTGATTAGAAGAGAAAATAATATTGAAATAACTTTCATTTACGCTGCCTATTGAATGTCTGGCAATGTACACTGGTGACCACATACACTTATTTGCTTGTTTGAGATTCTTTTTGGTTGATATAATTTTATCCACACACTTCTTCTTACGTCTTATAAGAATGTTCATATAAATCGTGTCCACAAAACTTAGTCGTTAAAATTTTTTATCAAGGCAAATTGTTCGAAAAGGAGATAAAATTTGCAGAATTTTAATTAATTTATGTCTTAGAGAACACTGACAGGCTCCAAGTATCGGCACATAAATAACTCATAAAGTTATTTGCACAAAATTAAAATGGAAAATCTGATATGGACACCAAATGACTTCCTTTGTATGGCCTATTAAAGTATACACATTAGTTGCTGCCCTTCATTTAAACTTATTTCCTCTAATTTCATTACAGATATATTTCACATTCAATCAATGCAATTCTCACTCCGCGGCAAGGCAAAAATACATAAAAGCTCAATACATCTTTGCTAAAAATTGTAAAATAAGGAAAAACCTAAAAAACCGAGTAAGTGAGGAAGAGATAAAACAATTTTTACAATTACAGTTTGCTAAGCCAAAATAAACAATTCGGCCAACAGGCAGAAAACGTGCACAAAAAGTTAAAGTTAACTTCTGGTGCCACGGAGCAAAAGGACACTTAATTTGGCCCAGCAAATGACATAATTCCCTGTACTACTAAAATATAAGTAAATAGTAACAAATTTGAAATATAAACAAATAGCCACAGCGTTAGGCTTAGTTCCACTTATACTTTTAAATTTTTAATAACAATTATAACTACAACTACTGCATAAAGATCAAGTAACGCACAAAAAACCTTAATCGGAACATTTCAATGGGACACAATTAAACTCGTTCATTTCATCCAGAAAGGAAGGTCAAATAAAAATGGAAAAGGAAAACAACTAAAAAATGTACTCGATTCCTTCTCCGAAATGGCATTATTAATCCAACAAAAACAAGCAAAATTTTAAAAGAGGTGTATTATGTTTTGGTATTGATATTCATTTTTCATTGATTCAACTACGTGAAGCCACATCCTTGAATAAATGCTAATACATTCTTGAATAAGTACTAAAACATAACTGAGTTATTAAAACATTACACAAAGATAATTACATCTTATGAAACTAACGTATGCCTGTACTTTATACCTATGCACTATACATTTACCAATACATAATATACCAATAACTTGTATCATATTATTACAGAAATGCATTATACAACATGTGCAAATTATCAGTCTACTTCTTCACGAGTATTTTTACATACATGAGTTTATATTATTTATGTATTTTTACATGGATACATTATGAATCTATTTCTTCACGAGTATTTTTACATAGAAATGCATTATACAGCAGGTACAGGTACATTTTATCTATTTACTTATTAACGAGTACTTTTACATTCCTGGGGAAATACAAAAACTTGATTCAAATACTGATATATTATACATACAAAAATTACAAATTTACCTTACAGTTTATAGTATTTTATCCAATCATCTATCTTTCATAATATAACTGCACATAGTAATAAAAAATAAAAAACCTCGTAAGTACATTATGCAAATATGTTATACCAGTACATTACATAGTTACCAATATCTAATACAATTGCAAGTATTTTATAACTAGTACACATACGGGATAAATAACAGAAATGCATTATTTAACAAATACAGTTAATGATGCTTATTAAACACTTATTGATTAAATACCCATACGCTATTGAACAATTGCATCTTACAATATCTAGTACATATTATAGCCGCTGTTACATTACACAACTGATATGCAAAATATTTCACCTGCATATAACTTAAATAGTTATGATCCTGACAACATACTAATATTTTGCTCAGTTACTAATTTTTTGTTTTTGTTTTTTTATGCTTTTAGCATAAACTGAAGCATTACACAAATAGAGATTCATCTTACATAATCCAGTACATTATACAATTGCTAATACTTAAGCAGTTATTGTACCTTACAACGCAACCTCGGACTACTGGAAAAAAAAACTACTAAATAGTAACCTGCACAATTGCTAAAATGATATAAGACTCTTACTAATGCAAATACTAATGCATAAGTTTCAATGGGTCCCCTAATCACCAGTCGCCCTCTAAAAGAGGGAGTATATAAGCTATTTCTCCAGCCTTCTTCGCATGGCTTCGTCTTGCAGTGGTCAGCACGCTGGGTGCGTAGTCCAGAGAACCGTGGTTCGAGCCTCGGCTAAGGCGTTGCTCATTTTTCACATCTCCTGCTTCCAAATAACCTAATGACTCTACAACACGTGCTACAGTATTTTCACTTCTTCGGTATAGCTTTCTTTTAAAATTTGTCACGCGCTGCATTGAACGGAGAAATTAAAAAAAAACGGTTTAAATTATAATTCTATTAACATTAGCTGTCTAAATACATAATTCGTAACAATATTTAACGTTGTTAAATGAGGTAGGTGTGTTCCAGTAAGGCTTCAACTTATCCGAAAAGCAATAGGTATAGAAATATAATAGTAATATCGAAGTACATAGAAATGTTAAAAATAGGATTGCGCCGTTCTTGAAAGCCTTTGCAGGAGCATTTCAAGATGACTTATTCCATGCCACAATTCAAAATCTGTCAGAAGGCTCACGTTGGAAAATAAAATTAATCTGTTAGACTGGCCTGGAAATTCAAGAGCTTAAATCCGGTCAAACATTTTGGCACATTCTCAAGGAACATCTTTGCAGAATGAATTGCGAGCAAAATATTGCATAGTGAAGACGATATAAAAGTATGGTTCCGTAATAAAGAAGCAACAATATATGCACAGAACTATTAAAATTAATGCCTGAGTGCATTTGCATATGTCATTTATGCTAAAGAAATGCATATTTCTGCTAATTTTATTATTATTACTGTATATGAAGGTACGCACATAAATTATGGAAAACGTCATTTTGTATCAATTAATTTCCACACAGAAATCTCCGTTCGGTTTAATTAGATACTTAGATATCACTATCTAACTCAAGGATATTAGTAAATCCAACTGTTAGCGTATGCGAGAAAATATATTGTTCAGAAGCAAAATGGTATACAAATAATTACGTAGTTTACGTAGGTACAGGTTAAAGCTGGCGGTAGACCAGAATTTCACTATTGGTCGTATAGGTATAGTTTCACTGCTCTAATTGTGCAGTTCCAACATAGTTATATATAGTGGGATATGGGAAGTATAGGGAAAAGTGGATAGGGCACCAGGTATTCATCACAGACAATCACAAAACAACAATGTCCAGGATCGTGCGAGGCAGGCATAGGGGCATTTGCTGACTTGGTTCAAGTCACAGCTCTAGGTTTTGAATCGCACGCAACTCATCGTGCATCTCATCCAAAGATGGGGGTGTTTATTTAAAACTGAGCAGAAAAAAGATAAACCAGAAATAGACATAAAATATACATGGAGTATTCATGGAGTTATTTTATACATGCAGTCACAACAGACATAGGCTTGGTAAGGATTTATCATCATGGAGCACATAATTCTGTGCGTCTACTTGCAAGAAATTCCGTTATCTTGAGAAGACTGCTACGGAGGGTTTTATGTGTGTAGAAGAATTTCATAAACGCAGGGATCTCAATACTGGGTGCATCTTATCAGGAGACATATGAAGATATGTGTCATGTAGTATGCATGTAGTATACAGTATACATGTAGCATATAGTAAGTGGTATGAAGACAATCATGTAGTATGCAGTTCAGTTTAAAAAAGTAATGAAAGCTCTGCAGGTAACTATAATATGCTCAAATTACTTTTCCAAGGTAATGCAGCATCTGGCGTAATTTCAATATAACAGTATAAACAAAACAAAAAATTATACAAAGCAAAAATCGTATGTCTTGTGTGATTTAGATGTGATTTCTAGGGCAAGTAGATATAGGTTTCCTCTTCATCCTTAGCAAAATCTGTGGGCTTATCATTTTACCAAATTTTATGTTCAACTTAAGTATCTTTAGCTTCTATCTTGAAATAAAACAGAGTTCTATACTTATTAAATTGTACAGTAATGTAGCAAAGTATTTCCATATGTATAAGAGCAGACACCATATATTAATAGCTCGTTTGCTGTTGATTGCAGAAAAGCATATACACCTGTGTAAGAAGAGTACTTGTGTAGGGAGAAGTGATGGGCGGACGAATGGATGTTTCGAACAAAATAATTTGTAGCTCCGTTATACGAGGAGGAATCTTGCTTAAAGCCAAACCATTCTCCTGGGCGTGAATACTTGTCAACCTACCTTTATTCAACATAGAGAT
>KK118646.1:97272-117485 GCA_000611955.2 Stegodyphus mimosarum
TTTCAAGAGATCGAATCAGAACCGCTCGCCCCTTGAAATGAATTGGTTCTTTTTCATGAACAATAACTTCAATGACAATACACTTTAGTTCACTAACAATAACTTCAATGAGAAAGATCTTAAACGATGAGTAGATCGAGAGCGGCTAGCGAGGATGAAGCGAAGAGCGAAAAGAATCCACAAAGCCGTGGTATCTGAAAAATCTTCCTAATCAAACGCTAACTCCCTGTACCGATTTCTTTCAAGTGCAGTTTTGAGATTCCCTAAAATCTTCTTTCCTTAAAAAACTAGCAATGCTTTTTTTTCGAAAACTGGCTATTCAGTCAAGCTTTTGCTCTTTGAGGTAAAGTGAATCAGTTTATGATCGAATAGCAAATTTCTATTCCTGGCACGCTTCCAACAAGAGCTGTTTGCGAACTGTAAAAGCGCAAACTCTCTTGTTTTTGGAATCTGAGTAAACACGCTCTGTAAAGTGAATAAATTCTTTCCTTCTAAATAAAGTGAATAAAATCAGTTCCTGAGCTGAGTGTCCAAATCTACTTCAGCGATGTCTTTCATTCACTCACTGGTGAGCCGTCACTATATAAACCGAGTATTATGCTAATGAGGTTAATTGTTACTATTACCAGTGTATTTTATACACGTCTAAGCATGAAGTAACATTGGAAGTAGAGGTTAAGTACAAAGTATGCTTTTGGTTCTGACATAGAAAATAATGGTGTGAGCAGAGCAAATGTGAATAGCAAAGCTTGTAGTCTTACTAAGGGTTAAAGAAAAAAATGAGGGATTACAGACATTACTAATCATTATGACATTACATTTCTTAAAAGCACGATTAAAGAAATGTTAAGATTCAAAGATATTGCTTTTATTGGATTTAGTTTATTAGTTAGACGGTCAAGACAGCAACTCGGGTTGGAGTCTTGATGAAGGTACTTATGAAGAAGGAGGCGACTTTCTAAGAAATTTAGATACTCTGCGCTAAGAAATTTAGATACTCTGCGCTTTACGTTTTATATGAAATTTTTCTGCGCCTAATACTTACCCATTTTACAAATAAAAATGAAAAAATTCATGTACAGCAGCTTCCGTATTTTATGTCCTCCAGTTTCTTCCAAATAGCAGCATTAATATAAAATAATAAATATGCAGAGTCCAATTACACACAGTTTTACTTAGTAACCCAAAATTTATTAAAAATATATAAGCTTCTAATTAAGTTCGTAAAGGAAAGCCAATCATTGTTGCACTTATGAAGCTAATTATTCCCATATAAAAAAAGAAAAAAACAGTTTAGAGCGCAAAATCGAACTTTTAATTAGGTCTCATTAACACGGCTTGTAATTATAATAATAATAATATAATAAAGAGTGCAATAAAAATGGGTACTGTGGTGCAAATTTGTATTCGCTACCTTTCGAATATATTACTTGAACCTCCTAAATTCTAATTAGCTAATAAATGGAAGTGGTAGAACCTTGAGAAAGAAGAAATTATGGAACAGCTGCAGAAGCTATGCTAGGGAATTTACGGTATTTATAACTGCGCAGGGAAATGCATAACTTCCTGTTAACTAACGGTTCGTGGATTTTGCGTTGTACTGGAAAGAAGAGATAATATTTTTAAGAATAGATTGAAATGGCTTCATTTCTCACTACTAGGCTTCTCGGATAATGTGGAACGTTAAGCAGTTCTTATGCTTTATGAAAATTCCTTACATCGAGAAGAGAAAGAAAAATTTAAATAGCCGTTATGCAAAATAAGTATGAAAGAGCAAGTATTACAGTGCCTAAAAATTGCATCTGTAATTTCTTACCTTATATTACCTAAACGAAACGAAACAATCTAATATGACACCACATGACTTCCTTGCACGGCCTATTAAATCACGCTCAATTTTTACTTCATTATACAAAATTATACACAAATTTTGCTTATTTCTCATTCAAATAATTCAATTCTCCCTTCGCAGTAAGGAAAAAATACATAAAAACTTAAAATAGCTTCATTAAATTTGAAAAATATGGAAAAACAAAAAACACTAAATACACTTAAAATAATTAAAAAAACAACTTTTATGATTAAAATTAGAGTTTCTACCAAAAATCGAGCAGTTCTGTCAGCGAGCAAGAAAGCAGATTTTTCGGTGCACAAAACTGAAAGCTTCCTTTTGGTCCCACTTGGCGAAAAGAGAATGAAGTTGCGGAAACAGATTTAATTCACTATTCTGCTAATTTTCAAATGTAAGCAAATATGACCGCTCCGTTAGGCTTAGCTGCACTTAAACAACTCTTAAATTGTTGATAATTCTACAACTACTGCATGGAGATTAACTAAAGGCATAACACATTAACCGGAACATATGAACAATATAATTCCATCATTTTTAAATAAAAAAATACAAAATTTACCAACATATAGGAATAAAAAAAGAAACCTAAGCTCATCAAGCAAAGTAACAAAGCGGGCATATATAAATGTACGTATATATATGTAAAATATAAAAAATACGATGGCTTTTTTCTACGTGAACAGGCAACCTCTAATTAACTTTCCGCAATTTCCAGATCTTCCTCCTAGTCCACTACTTTCCAGAACTCTCTGGCCTGTTTTGTAACCGCTACTATAAATAGCTCTACGCGTCAGTTTCCGTCAGATTGCTTTCTGCCATTTCTGCTATGCAAATGCTTTGCTCTGCCTCTTCGTCTTCGCTTTGTTAAAAATATTTATGACGTCGAGTTCTAGATTTACTAGTATTACTATTTAAATTACTATCGAATACGTGATCTTCGTATAAAGAAAAATGAGCTGTCATTTTAATCGAATAAAGATGCGGAGTTTTTAAAGAGAAATTCGTCTGTCATCAGTTCTGCAGCCTTTCCAATCGCTACGAAAATATCCGTAATAATAAAATAAATTATATACAAAAAGGTGCAATGTTCATACACAATGTTTTATTGGTGTATCTGATTATAACCAAAAAGGGAGGTGCACAACTACATGTTATAGGAATCCTATATACAAAATTGCAATGTTTTGAGGCTTCTTGTTTTTGGGTTATGCGAGATCTATATATAGGTACACACGCACAGACCTGAGGAAAAATCTTTCTAAATCTAATTTAAGTCTATTTTACGAGGAATTTGTTGTGGGAAACAGAATCCTTTATTCTGACCTTACGTACAGATGTCACTCAAAAATATCATTAAATTGCATTCGACAGCGGTCCGAATAGATATTTGTATGTGTCTCTTGCACTTCAGACACGATTATCCGTACAACGTTAAAATTGTGCATATGGAATTGCTAAAATATTTGCTTGCGCATCTCTCATTTTTATAGCAATCCGCAATATTAAATTTATCTATATATTTTTATATACACACACGTCTTAAAAGTCCTTACCTAGACTTTATTTACGCAATCCTTGGTCGTAGTCATATATCTGCAGTATGTGTTTTATATGATTAAAATATTCATGCTTTGGAATTTAAAATTAAAAAAAAATAATTGCGGAGAAATAACGAAATCTACCTTTGAACGCGTTGCTTTTATATGGGATGGTTTTATGCTCGTCATGATAAAGAAAAATTAAAATTTCCCGATTCCTTGATTCCCGTAGAGGAAAAATTGATCATGATATTTCATTTCAAAATTCGCAGTTTTTGAGGTCATTTTCAGTTTGCTTGGAAGTAGACATGTGTTTCCATATCAGATGTACTTCTTGACCGATTAATATTTTTAAGATGATCACAATTTCCTTAAAATAAGAAAATAAAATCAAAACAATAAATAAAAAAGTTTGAAACATTCCTTTCTACGTTTTAATTTTTCTAGGGAGTGGATAATTCATAATAATAAATATAAATAATAAGTAATAAATAGGAATAAATAAGAAATTTTGAAATATTCCTTTCGGAATATTTAAAATTTTTTAGGGAGTATATAATTCATCTAGAAAGCTACTTATTTGTTTAGTGGTATTTATCTAAATATTTCTTTTGTTTTACGTTTAATTCTGAAGGTACACGCTTCTCGACGTGTTTCAGAACTTTAAGAGTATTTAAATTATACCTTTTCAAGAACTCGAAAAATGTGCAACGCTCTCGCCTGGATTTGAGTCCCGGACTTCCCGAATAAGCATCGTACAAACTTTCAGTTACACCAAAAATATGAAAGAAGGTAGAAAATATCTTAAAAACTCCCTCTTTTAAAGGGCGACTGGGGATTAAGGGACCCAGTTGCCAAATCCTGATGGTGACAAATGATCATCCACCATCTTTTAGTTCGGACGCCACGTGTAGAGACATTAGATTATTTTTGAAGCAGGACACATGGAAATGTGCAATGCCCTCGAAGGGGCTCGAACCACGGACCTCACGAATACGCGTCGAGCATGTTTCTAATTACACTGCTAAGGCATGCGGAAAGGAGGGAGAAAATACCTTGTATAGTCCCTCTTTTAAAGGGCGACTGAGGATTAGGAGACCCTGTTGCCAAATCCTGGTGGCAACGGATTATCGCCTACCACGTTTTAGCTCGGGCGCCACTTGTAGAATTTCTTACTGTGTTTTGATGCCATGAAACTGAAAAAGTGCGAGGAACCCTTCCCGGGATTCGAACCCCTGACCTACCGAATTCTCGTCGAGCATACTTACAGTTACAACACGAAGGCATATGGAAAAGAGGAAAAAAATATCTTATAAATTTGTTGCAACAAAGAAAAGTTGATGCCTAACGTGAAGTGAATTTTCACCCATTTGCACTGTTGTTGTTTTTATTATAAATCTCACTTGTCTGACAATGATGAGCAATACCCCGCGACATTCCTCGGTGGCAAAGACTCATATGCGTCTGTCTTTGGCAAGAGCCTTGAACACCATATTGGTGACTGCCCGACTTTAGCTCAGTTTCACCCCCCAATTGTATAATGTATTTGCCCCCAATTGTATTGTATTCCCCCCAATTGTATACTTCAACCCCCAATTGTATAATGTAAAATTTATGTAGTGTTCCAGTATTTGTCTTTGTAGACGGCAGCTGATTACTGTCATGTCACTACGCTTTTGTAAAACTTCTGTATATCACATTAGACGTACTCGTTAGTTGCCGCAAGGCTAACTCAGCTCTGAAGTTGCTCAGTAGGTCAGTGTAGTTTCACTCCCCAAATTTGAGAGACGGCACCCCTGAGGATGGTTTCGTGGCTTTCCCACCCCACTCACGACCTCACGAGAGGTCTTTCTGCACGACGCATATTTGGAGTAGTCCAATGCAGCACAAGTACTATGCATTTGCAAATATCCATGTCTTCTTCGCGATTCGAACCCTGGTCTTTCAGTACGGCAGTCAAAGTCATTAACTACTATCCCGGTTGGGCAACCTTCTGCATTGTAGCTACGTGTCTCGAGATTTTCTTTCAGCTTGTTTTCATGGATGAATGTAGTAGTAATAATCTTCAAGAAACGATGAGTATAACTAGTTTCAAGTATCTGCATCACGCAGTAAAGAATTGTGATTTCCATGAAAATTGGTGAGTTCTGCAACCAGAACGTGTTTTGCAATTCTTCCGCCAGGAGGCATTTCTGAAATACGTTTCCTTCTTAAGCTGAAGAACTAAATTTCTAAGTCTAAAAAAGACTGGTGTTATTACTGTGAAATGATCACTTCATGTATATTTCCTTATTTTAGATCAGTGATTCTCAACCTATTTTTGTCGCGGCACAATTTTAACGATTTCAAAATTTGGCGGCACGGAAAGAAAAATACAAGTTTAAAAGTTGTTTACTTACCTAGAATGCACTGCGTAAAATAGTTTATGATAAAAGTTTTGAATGTAAAATAAAATAATATGTACTACAAACAGCAATACGTTTATTAAGAGAATAATTTTAAATTAATAATAAGAATAATTTAATCAGTTGAAAAAAAGGATAAAATTCACAGCATAAACAACTGTTTTCATTGCAGTTTTTCAGATTCGTCCGAACAGATCCCATTCAGATCAGTTGTTTCGCAGATCGCCCGTTTTTCTTCTGTATACGTAAGGATTATTGTGGCTGCAGTGAAAAACTTTCAAGTCGTTTCAATAAAATCGAATCATTCGTACGTAAACGTCCCTATTCGGATGAAGAAAATTTGTATGAAAACTCTTCTAAAGGACGAGCAGCCTGACACGTGTGAGCCGACTTGAGGCTTAAAAATCACCTGGATTTAATAACTTTTCGTTTTAAAATAATTTGTACATTTTCTTTTTAAATTATGTTATTTAATAATTTTAACATATTTTTCTATGTAAGTATCTCTCTTTAGTTTAAACTTTACTCGTTTTTCTAATTTAAACTTACTCGTGTACCGTACACTAGTATTAAACTTAGTATAATTTTTGCTATATACATTCCTAAAATTTGGCGGCACATTTTAAAAATTTGGCGGCACACAAAAGTGCCTCGGCCCAGTGGTTGAGAATCACTGTTCTAGATAATAATAATATTTCTCTCGATTAGTCTAGTAATCTTCTCTGCATCGCTTCATAATCGATAGCTTCATAATCTTCTCTGCATCTCGTCGGTATTATAGAGCTTGCAGGGACTGATATTCCTGGTAACTGTAATTTTTCTTTAGCAGCCTTTTATAACGTCGAGGCCATAAAGAATAATTTAAGCAGATGCTAGCAAACCAATATTCACGCATGAATTTTCGCTTATTCTTTAATTGGTATTATAGACAGTTGCGTTATTAAAAGTACAATTATTATTTTATTTTCTAACAATTGCTTAACAATGCAGTGTACTTACTATATTTCGATCTAAGTATAATTCTTTATTGAGAGCACACAGTTTACATCTTCCTTCTAACACTTGATACCATGATAGTAACAGCCTAATTTTAACATTTGCTGCTTTAATATCTTTCTTAAAACACTACGGTCAAAGGAAAATATGTCTAATAAAATAATAGAAAAATATATTTAAAAAATATAGTCCGTAATGAGGAGGCGAAAGTATATTCCCAAATGTCGTTGTTGTTCGTTCAATGCATCCCATTCCTAGAGAAGAGCAGATGAAGGAATGCAATCTATAAATCTGCAGCAGACAGGTTCAGAATCTGCACTGCGCACGTCTGCTGCAGACTGGAGTTTATTATTTGTAGTTTCACAAATATACAGAAGACAGATTCAAAATCACCAGTGAACACATGTGCAGCAGAATGCAGTTTATTTCTGAATTAAGCTGCTCTCTGCTGCTTCAAAACACCTGTGGCTTTGCGCCTTTCAAGCTGTCGTATTACGTTTGGCATTTCTGTGACAAACTTTTAGTTAGAAGAAGTTACTTTATTCTTTAAACAAAAATATTTTATTTCTCACAAAAATAATATTTTTTAAATAAAAGAACGACTAAAGAGAAATTTAAAATTCAGTAATGTTACTGAGGATTTTATTATCGTTTCAGTGTGCTAAAATTCCTACTTATGGTTTTACTTATTCTATCTGGCATTCACATGCTGTTACTGCCTTTTCCACACAATGATACGTGCTATTATTGATTTTCGAAAGAGTTGAAGCAGGACAGAATATCTCAATGCTTCCGCATATAGTTTTACTTCCAAGAAAAAATCTGGTGTGGGCATCACATGACTTCCTTGTACGGCCTATTAAATAATACACATTTTTAGCTGCAATTTCATTTAAAGTTATTACCTCGAATATCACTAGAGATCTGTTTATCATTCAATCAACACACTTCTCACTTTGCGCAAGGCAAAAATTCATAAAAAACTCAAAACATGTTTATTAAAAATTGTAAAATACAGAAAAACCTAAACACTAAATATAAAACAGTTAAAAAATGGAGTTACGGCGGAAAAACAAGCAATTTGGTCAACGGGCAGGAAGATAAAATTTTCGATGAACAAAACTGAAAGTTAACTTTTGGTCCCACGGGGCATAAAGACACTGAATATGTAGCACCAACTGACTTAATTTACTATTCTGCTAAGTGTGTCAAATGTAAATAAAAGGTCGCGTCGTTAGGTCTAGCGCCATTTAAACATTTAAATTGTTGATAATTCTACAATTGTTGCATACAGGCCAAATAAAGGCACAAAACCGACACATAATTCAATCAAACATATAAGGGCATAACTTGCCAACAAATTTATAAGTATGAAAATACAGAGCTCACCGAAATTCGTAAGGGGTTGGGGATGTGTTTGGTGCTGCCGATTGCAACTAAAACGAGCGGTCCGCATTTAGACGTAATGAAAGTCCCCCACACACAAAATTTCAACGTTCTACGGCTCATCGGTTTTGAGTTTTGAGATATACATTCATACGTACGTATGCATATGCTTCACAAAAAATCCTATCTGAATCCATTTTAAATCCATTTAGCAATCTGTTTTGAAACGCCTAGTCCTTTATTCCGTCCATACATACACATGTCACATAAAAAAGGTGTCTAAATGAGGGTGGTCAAAATAGGTATCGTTGGAGCCCAAAATTTTTCGTGATTATAAAACTCAACTTACTTAGTATAAGGAAGTAAAAACACCGCTAATTCATGTCTTATAAATTGTACAGAGGACAAACGTTTAGCGTTTTTGCTGATTAAAATCATATCAATTTTTTAGACAATAACGTTCAGATTCTTCGTTTTCTAGGGTAAAAGCCACATCAATATAAGCCCGACGTTTGTGAAACTGAAGCTCTTTTTAAGGGAATGAGGAATATGTTTGGATATTCCTCATTCCCTTAAAAAGAGCATTCTTGCTTGGCAACGAATTACGGCAACAACAGTGGCATTCTTGGCAACAACGGCATACGTTCTTGCTTGGCAACGAATAATAACGCGGAACAAGGACACTTCCTCGATATTGTTTAGAGGGTTCAGTTACTGTTCAAATCAAGATTACCTCTAACCTTCAAAGGCATGTATATATACGGCCGAGAATACTTTTTGTTACGTCTTTAAAAAGTATATGTATGTGCATCTTGAAATATGTGCAAGAAAATAAAGAAATACATTAAATAAACATAAATCAAAGTATAATGTCCTAGAAACATTTTGGCAATAAATTAAGTAAATACCTGTTTCTCATGACAGTTTTGGAATATTTGGATTACTTAAATAAACGCAATTCCGAAAAGAATGGATTTAAACTACAATTTATTGCTAAATATGAAACAAACTTTGAAACCCGTGTCCAAACGAGTAACCAGTATTCGGCTCAGAGCTGTAGTTCTCAAGAAGCAAATGCAATTTTCTTCTGTTTAAATGAAACGCTTGAGTAAAATGTTTGAGTGACGTAACTAAAATTTTACTGGTGTAGTAAAATATATCATCAAAAAAATTTATATCATTACCTGGAAACCATTTGTACAAGTGTTGTGATGTATATGTTGCATTTATTTTCATTATCTTCACAATCGTATTTACCCAGACGGTATGGTGGTTCGGGAAACCTATTGTGGCACCGAACGGCCCGGGTCGAATTCCAGAGAAGGCATGGATGTTTGTAAATGTATAGTATCATAGCAGCATGGGGATATTTTAAATATATGGTGAGACGAAAATCCTCTTGTGTGGTTTGGTGGTAAAGGAAAGGGGTGAAGACTTTCGGGCCACTTCCCAGGTTGCTGTCGTGGACAAGACGACAACAACAGTAAGAGTAAAACAGTAAAGCTTTAGAAGTAAAACTTGTGAGTTACAATTTTATGCCTGGAAAGTCTTAACTGATAATTTTAATTGATGTAATGGGAAATGTGTTTATAAGGTGTGCTTGGTATTTTGATACCATTGGGAAACCTCAGTTCAAAACAGCAGTCATCTTCACTTCAAGAGGATATAGAGACATTACGTTGTAGAGACATAAGGTTATTTCGAAGCAGGACACATGAAAAATGAGCAATTCCCTCGCCGTGATTCGAACCACGGACCTTTCGAATGTCCTCCGAGCATGCTGACTAATGCACCACGAAGGCATGCTAAGAAGGCAGGAGAAATACTTTATATACTCCTTTGTTTAAAGGGCGACTGGAGATTAGAGGACTCAATCGCCAAATCCTGGTGGTGGAGAGTCATCATCCACCACCGAGTTTAGTTCAGATGCCACTGTAGAGACAGTAGGTATTTTTTTAAAGTAGGAGAGATGAAAAATGAGCAATGCCCTCGCCGGGCCTCGAACCACGGATCTTCGCGCCGAACGTGCTGACTACTACACGAGAAGGCGGGAGAAATACCTTATAATATATTAAATTAAAAGCAGCAAGCAGTTGGATTCTTTTCCATGAAATACAGTATTACTCTCCCATATATCAAATCTAAGCATATTTAGATAAAATCCACCTTAGCAGCTCAATTGTATTCACTATGATACAACTGTGTTTCAAATTAGAACATAATGCAAGATTTGGCTTAATATAGAGTGAAAATGATCGAACTGGGCCACAATGCCAAAACCGTGCACATGTCTATCATATGTCAAATTTTTATAGCAAATATCTGTTTGCAAATGTTTTTAGATATGACAGGCTCTTTAAAATTTAAAGAAATTATTTTCGGGAATCAGTAAAAAATACTGCTGAATAACTAAAAGATGTAATAGAATGGATGAAAAAATTAAAGGTCAAATTTAAGTGAAAACATTTTAAATAACTGTGAAGATAAAGTAAGTTGGTTTAATTCAGATTTATGTAATCCAGTAATGGATAGTTCTATCGAAAGTTATTATGATAAAATTTATATTACAGTATTCACTCACGTGTAAGCATACCTTAAAAATAGTTTCTAATAAATGGATAAACAAATAACTTTAGTAGAAGATAAAATTAATGATTTAAAATATATAAATAAAATATGATGCGATAAAAATAGATTCATAATTATTCATCATAAAAAAATTAAACGCCTAAAAGTAATGGAAGAAACTATATGTATTCATGTATTTGAAACGAGTAGCGAAGAAATAATAGGTTCTTTTTCTGCTAGTGAAATTAAAAAATTAAGTGTATTGAAAGATATAATTAAATATTTAAAAAATATAAATGACAGATATGAAAACATGTATGGTTAAGTATGGCACAATTCACAAAGGAATAGAAGGCGAATAGGCAAACCAAATTGTGGAAAAGTAAGGTATAACCATAATAGCTCTCATTTTCCGCAAATCTTCTGAGTAACTCAATACCATTTTATTCGTATTTTATTTTTTATACAGGGTGTTTCAGAAAATCGGCAGAGAGATAGAGTACAACTACACGATGGAAAAACGCATATCAATACATGGCCGGAAACGCTTTCCTGAAGCGGCAGTGACAACACAAACACGAGAAAGGAAAGGTACGAACAGGGTAAGAACACGTGTTTATTATGCTTAGTGCAACGGAAATCAAGAACGAAACTCCCGTTACAAGTGCTGAGGAGCTTTTAGGGGAGTCCGGGAGATGCTCGGTATTTTACAAAACATCAGACCTTCCATATACCGGACATGTGAGGCCTGCATCAGGGTCCGGGGTCGTAATTTCGAACACCTTGTTGGATGACGATAGTTGTCTATTTTTGTTCTTATTTCTTCATTTCTGCTATACTAAGCGTAATAAACATGTTTCCTCACCCTGTTCAAGCTCTTCCTTTCTTGTATTTTGTGTGGTCACTACTGCGCCAGGAAATCATTTTCAACTATGCATTGCTGTATGATTTTCTATTCCCTAGGTGTACTCTATCTCTCCCGAAAGTTTGTAACAAACTTTCTGAAACACCTTGTTTATTCTTAGATTTCAGAGGGTGTGAAAAATTCACTCTTTTTCATATTAAAAACTAGAAAAATCTTTGATTATATACATAGCCCTGAATCTTTTACAAAATACACAATATTTTCATTTTTTGATTTGTGAATTTCAATTCATGCTTTGAAAAGCCTCTATTCAATATGCCTCTACCGATTTCCATTTTTTATACATTTTTTTTTCATTTTCTGAACTCATTCGGTATTTATCTTTTATTTCCAAAACTAAGATTTTCATTTTTTCGATAATTTTTAAAGAGTTTTTTATATTCAAAAAGTATGTATATTTTGTTTCAAAAATTGACATGTGATAGAGGTGTGCAAGTGTTTGGTATCGGGCTCTAGTTGCATCATTTTGCTATCTGTCCTGTAATATTTTAAATGGGTGAATGAATTCTTTATTTTTTGCAAAAGAGAATTTATTTTCATCCAGATTTTTTTTTGAGGAATAAAGCTAGCTCCGAAAAGAATAAATATTATTACAGTGCTCGACTTTCTTTCTCATAGTAGCACACTAAAGAATGTGGCATGGAATCGACCCGATGTCTTGTCTTATAGTTTCACGAACATAACCGTCGTTCATTGTGTAGGTTTAATGACTCATTTAAATGGACATTTATTTCCTGCAGATGATATTATGTCCAAAGTAAAAGCAATTTATACATAATTGTGTTTAAAATGTATTAAAATCTGCTTTTGCGTTTTCAAGGCTTAGTAAGGTTCATTAATTAAAATTTTCGCTTTCCTATAGTGCCTGGGGTTAAGTTAAGTTAATGTATAAATTTTCTTCAATGCAAATAATTTTTACATTTTTGTTAAACAAATGCAATCAAGATATATAGGTTCTAGAGACATTAGGTATTTTTTGAAAACAGGAGATGTGAAATATAGGCAATAACCTCGCCGGGACTCGATCCACTCACCTCTCAAATACGCGCCGAGCGTGCTGACCACTACACCACGAAAGCATGCGAAGAAGGCGGGAGAAATATCTTATATACTCCCCCTTTTTTTAAAGGGCGACTGGGGGTTAGGGGACCCATTCGCAAAATCCCGGTGGTGGAGAATCATCATCCACCATCTTCTTGTGTTCGGGCGCCACTGTAGGGACATTAGGTATTTTTTAAAGCAGAAGATGTGAAAAATAAGCAATGCTCTCGCCGGGACTCGAATCACGGACCTCTAGAATAGCCGTCGAGCTTGCTGACCACTACACCACGAAGGCATGAGAAGAAGGCGGGAGAAATGCCTTATAATGTAACTTTAAGTTTCTAACAGTTATTTTAAGTTTAAACATGCTTTACTGTCTATCCTCGTTTCCCTTCTACTATTACCTACCAGAATGAGTTTTTAATGTCTCATTCTATGCAAAAGAGCTAGAAGGAGTATTTTAGGAAGGTTCAGAAAGCTTAGGAATCCTAAGAGGTGCGTGTTTGCCATCCGGCTACTTCGTTCTTAAATCTACTATGGTCGGCCGTATTGTACGTGCTTGCTGACGATCGATTAAGGGCCAACTACATTAAGAATTTGTGTCTAATTTCTGCTAAGTCTGTTTAGTTTAGTATTAAATTAGTTTCTTATTTTCTTATCTTGAGTTAAAAGCCCGAGTGGAGACTTTCCTGTAAGCGCTAGTTGGGGACCATCTGTTATTATTTCTTTGAGGGAATAAAAGGATATTTTAAACCTTCTCTGGATTTTCTCTGGATACACATAATCTCAATGGTAAGTCGCTCTACAATTCATAGTTTTACTGTTCACAGCTCTACAGTTCTACGTTCAGTATAGACAAAGTTCAGAGGAACATTATAAATACATTAAAATTTCACTGATAGGTAAAACTTAAGCAATAAATTAATTTCCCAAAATATGACGGCAAAATTGTGGAAGCGAGCGTTTTGAAATTAGTACAATGAAACTCCAAGCCAAAAGAAAGGTGATCCATATGGAACTATCAGTACCATGACGATGCGCCAGGACGAGGTAAACGGAACGAATCACCTCAGTGCTATGCAACTTAAAGAGGACATAGACAAGAGTTAGAAGTAGGCATAAATGTGTATACGAATGTGAAGCAAAAATACATATTACATATCATTTGCATATCTATGTTGCTTATAATGTTAAACAATATTTAGGATTGCTTTTTTCCAACCTTTAATCTTTTCTCGTTATGGACCTGATTACCAGTTTCGCTCTGTTGTTTCTTGTAAATGAATTATTGTTCATTTGGCCACACACGTTTGATAATGTGTTTAGCTCTTTGTTTATTTACGCTTGACCTCTGAAATTTTATCGAATGATTTGAGTAATCTGCAATTTTGCTGAAGTATATCTCCTTAATGGTATCACTTCAACTCCGTACCTGTCGGAGACATCGTAAAATTCAAAGAGTTCGAAATACAAGTAGGCCTAGCTTAACTGAGAAAATAAAAACTCTCAGAAATCTTTATCCTACCGATCTTAATCATTATAGAATTTTTTATATAATTTATGTTTTAATTAATTTAAATTTTTAGTAAAGAATTGTGGGATTTTTTGATAAAAATGTACAAATAGAAATTCCCAAGGTTATTTGGAATTATTTTTTTTTGTGTGTAAGTATTGATTTCTTAATGTCATTTAGAAAACATGCTGGAAAATATCATTGTATCATTTATTTTTTTATACCAGATGAAAAAAAATATTAACATGCAAATTGTAGTTAAAATTTTCCTGTTTACGTTAACTACTGAAATTATTGTTACATAATTGTTACATAATTATTGTTACCGTTTGATGCTGCAATACACTCTTATTATAAATTGTTCTGAATATATTTTATGCACTTTTCAAGTTAAAAATGAAGTGTGAATCATTTTAGAATAAAACATATTCCTAAGGTACTTGTAACCTAATAATAAAATCTAAATAAATGCTTAAAATAGGCATAAAACATATTGCTATAAATTTTATATGTAATTAAATAATTTTAGGGAAATTATGGGCGAAACTGTAGTATCCTTTGCGTAATGTAACAGCAAATGCTTGAAAGAGTCGAAGCTGTACAGAAAAAATAAGATTACAGGCGCAAATCTGTTTAACATTGAGTAAATGTCTGTCTCGCTAAATTAGGTGGGAAATCGCCAACTTGATCCCTGTACGTAATTGTAACCATATCCTGTCCTTATATGTAACTTTAACCGTATCATTCTGTAGAATCCCTAGCCATTTTACAGCATGTCTGCCGCTTTTGGACAAAGTATGAAATATGAGAATTATTTTAGACTTTCTCCAGTCATTGCATGTAATACCTAGGCATTCTGTTGAACGAAGAATGCTATTTGGGGAAGAAATGAAAAATGAAAATGTTAAGGCTATTACTACATGCCTTCAAATAATTTTGAGAAGTGAATAGTGCTAGAGATTTCTTGGCAGCCGTGAGAAAACTGCATAAACCCGAAGTCATAACTCTCTACATGTAGCAAATTATAAATATTATAAATATAATATTTATAATTTAATACATGTTAATTATAAATACAATCTCATAGTACATCTGTTTCACCTCATTCCTCTATTCTAACATGTTCCGTGCTCTCTCTTTAAAACTCTACATTTTTACCGTATTCAACGCTATTGTTGAATACGGTAAATAATCAAACAGTATCAAAAAACGTTTTGATAATGTTTGGTCAAGCTTCTACGAAACCCAAACAATAACATTTGTACATGATAGATGTAAAATATGTTCCAATCAGCAATATATTTATCCGACTAAGAGATAAAATTTGTGCTTATTGGGAATAATTATTATAAGGCGTTTCTGCGTGTTTTCGCAATATATCAGAGATATGAGCATTCCTTAAGATAGACTCACAAACGCTTGTATTCAGTACGGAATATATTTTAGGTGATAATCTAAAGGGGATATTAATACGGGTATTCTAATGAAACACAACGTTCTAATCTTTCCGACCGCAGTACACATTCGAAACAGTCAGTTTCTTTTAGATATCAGAGCATTTTGAACGTTGTAAGAAGAATTTATATACTATTATTAACTGCATCTTTATTTCAGTACAAAAGCTAGGGGTACGTTAGAAGTTGTCAGGACTGAGTGTTCTGTGCATACTTTTAGCGAACATATTCGTAACTTTATCAAAGTCCTGATCTCGAACAGGGAGTTGAATGCAGCTATGTTCTGTAGTAGACTAACTGTGGTAGAATAACTGCACGCAAGGAGAGTTTTAAAATGACCCTTTTATTAAACGACTATTTACAGCCACTTCCCAACTCGGAAGGGATAACAGAAAATAATGACCGTACTTGGGTCTAAACTGAACAATCAAATAATTTAAAATAAAGTGAGTAGAAATTAAGTAGTCGTTGCTCACAGAGCTATAAACGCGAGGTTGGCATCTACGCTAAACTATTAATGGTGGGTAGCAAAATTTAGCTAATACTAATGCACTTAGATTTCTTCAATAAGTAATAGCGTAACAGCTCTAAGGCTTAGAACTTAAATACTAGCTAGTCAGGCAAATGTCGAACAGAGCAGCAGTGATCTGAGACTAAAAGCTCTGTCACACCGAGAAGTTCCTTGCTAACCTTTTCAATACAAAAACTTAACTCCACTTCAAATTAGCATAAAGCTGAAACGCGCGCTCATTCTAACGGGAAGTTGAAATAAGAACTTACAGGAAAGAGAAAATTAACATAAAACGTTTTTAGTTTCAAGTAAAACCTTACAAAGTTTATGTTAGTTTCTCCTTAATAAATCATCTTTCACACATAATATACCACAGGCGAAATAAGGTGTAAAGAAAAAGCTGATTTTTATATTTTATTCTGTTTTTTGCTCGATTATTTCTGATATTTTAATAAACTCGCTTTTAGAATTTCCATTAAACTACCTTTTAAAATATTTTCTGGAAAACATTTCTGCGTAGCTTCGCATAGAAGTAGGTGTATATTTGATAAGGTCAAACTTCACGGAAATATGTGTTAACTAATGAAAGAACAAAAACTTCTCGAGAGAAAGTGTCTCCTGTGCAAGTTATTTATGTTACTAGCGATATATAAAATGCATGCATTCTCTAGAATACCTAGGCATTTTATAGCATATCTACGCTTTTAGGCAAAGTATGAAATATGAGAATTATTTTAGACTATCCAGCCATTGCATATAACACCTAGGCATTCTGTAGAATGAAGAATGCTATTTGGGCAAAGAGTAAAAAAATGGTAATGTTAAGGCTATTATTTAAAAGACGTGAATTTCCTCAATAAAGCAAATGCTATTTGGAAAAGTAGTGAACGATTGACTTTAATCATTTATTGAAATTAGGTAAATAAAAATTAAATTTATACAAACCAAAATTTAATATCAATATAAAACTTAATATATATATATATATATATTTATAAAATTTAATATCAATTTTATCATATATTGAAAGTTAAATAAAAATTAAATTTATACAAACCAAAATTTAATATCAATATAAAACTTAATATATATATATATATATATTTATAAAATTTAATATCAATTTTATCATTTAATAATAATAAAAATCATTTATTGAAATTAGGTAAATAAAATTAAATTTATGCAAAACAAAACTTAATAAATTTCTTATTAAAGAAAACAATATAAGAATATGTATCAGATGTGTGGAGTTAAGGAATGAAGTGTTAAATATAGGGATATTCGATTTCTCGCCAAATTTGGAGAGTAAAATTAGTCGCTAAAACCGTCGCCAGCTTGCTGAAATCCCGCCAAATAACCGAGATACCCACTTACTCAATGTTAAATGGACTTGCCCCTGTATTCGTACATTCCCGGCATAGATTGTCTTGGATTAATGTATGAATGTCTTGGATTAATGTTTGAATGTATGAATGTTTTATTATCTACTTCACACTTTGTAAAACTTTAGCGATACTTTAATTAACAAATTCAAAGATTTGAAAGCGACAAGAGACGACACAAGGGTCGTTAACCCATAGTGAATTAAGTCTCTTAATTAATGACACTCACACTCTCGGAGCATGTGTCAGTGAGCAAAGTAAAAAAAACGCTCACTTCGGTGTAATATAAAATCTAAAAGCTTTTAGATTTTTTATATTCTTTTATTTTGTTGGTAGGAACTTATATTTATTTTAAATAACGCGTTAAATTTAAATTTATGCTTACTTTCCTATAAGCCTTCACTTTCCCTAATTGTCAATGCCAAAATATTTAAATTTTGGTAGCGCGTGAAGTAATGCAAATTCTGGCTTGACGAGAAAAGGTTTAAATACCGAGCTGTAGAAGGGAAAGTTAGAGAGTCTGGGCGAGCACTGTATTTTTGTAGCGTGAGCTTCTGTTTTACATTTATTGCTGGTTAACGAGGCGTAACAGCTATTACTTTGCTGCCACTGGATATTCGACCCTTTTTTATTAAACAGGATTATCTGAGCCCTGTAGAGTAACTCTAGTACTTGTTACTATCTTCGAATTTTTAGTTTAGTTCTTGTTATTTGAGTTACCGCCCAAGTGAGGCGTAGTGTATTAGCTTCAAGTCGACGCATTGTGAATTTTAGAAGAGTTAAAGGGTTCTTTTTACCCTTCTCCTGTGTGTTTTCTACACGTATTTCAGCTGTCATATCAAAAGACAAACAAATGGGTCTTACATATTTTTTAATCATATCTGTTTGATCTATTAAGTAATACGTATTTAAAATTGAGGTGTTTTCCTTTACTGACATTCTGCAAGCCTCCTGACTTGAGGAAAGCCTTTTTTCTTTTAATAATAATAAAAAAAAGTGTGCTCTAACATTAAATACCGGAACATTACCACAACGTTAAATGATGCTCTATAATATTAAATACCATAATGTTTCCTCCTTTAGCATCTGTGCTCATTTGTTTATACAATAGAGATGAGCGTGATGAATTTCATAGAAACACATCCCGTGTATAAATTAAAATAGTAGTGTAAAATTTAAAATAGTAAAAGTAAAACAAGTAAAAGATTGAATGTTAAAAGTGAATGTAGAATAAACATGATAAAAATATAATACAAAAAAGAAGTTTAAAACCTCTCTCATCACCACAACTCTCTGATGACCATGTGCTTATAAATTCTTTATATTTCGTTTTTCTTTATTGTTTACACTATATTTTTCGTTTGCACTATTTGTACATTTATTCGCTATTGATCTCATTGCTGTTTTAACTTATTTATTCACAATGTTTGTTGTTTAAAGAAAGAATTTTTATTTTTCATAATAGCTTGATTCAGGCTGAATATGTAATTTTTTTAATGTTGTTTATTTTCCCGTATAGTAGACATATATACATTTTCCCAGTGCACGTATAATTTGTGAGAGTTAGATAAAAGTAAAGAATGTGCTTTTATATCCTAATACATATTCTGTATCGCACCCATGGGGAAATCACTCATTTGGAATTACTTTACCGAGATAAGACTTAAGACTTGTAAATGTAGCATGGGGAATGAAAAAGAATTATGTCCAGGTTTTGTAAATAAAGCAGAGTGTTATCATTCTACTGATTACGCTTAACGGGGCCAATTCGTTTTTCAGTAGTTGAGAATGTTTAAATGTGTAATATACCGTACTACACTGTTTGGTAAAATTTATTTAATAAATTTACATGTACTATTTCTACCTTATGTAGCTAATAAGATAAATTTATTGTCTTACTTCAGCAAGAATATACCTTATTTTCTTAAAACATAACTGAGAAAAATAAAAATTATTCAATATTTGCTACTGGAAAGACATATTTCCCTTTTAAGAGTATAAGGTTTATTTATGCTAATTAAACTTACAAGGATTTTAAGTTTGCTAACGTTTATTTTATTTTGACACTTTGCTACCCTCTCTTATTTTCCATTTCCGGCCACAATAAGCGTAAAAGAGTTGTTTATGCAAATGAGGTTGCAAACTGTAAAAGTATTTAGGACATGGATTTTAGCCAAAAGAGAGACAGAGAAAGATTTCTCGCTGCCTTTACCACGCGTGTGCTTTTCATTGTCTTTCTTTAGGCTAGAATGAGTTATCGCTTATATTTGAAGACGTACTGTAGTTTTCGCGTTCCGCTCACTACATACGTAGTGTTAAAAGGCCAATCTTCGAGTTACTACTCTCTGTAAAGCATCTAAGATTAGTTCTTATTTAATAAAATTCGCTAAAACAACCTTGCATTTGGTGTACATTCACTAAAAACACTCAATCGATTTCTAGGGCAGCTACAGGTCCCTCCTCATCAGGAGAAAAAAATATCTAGAAAGGGAGAGTTACTACCTGTAAAGCATCTAAGATTAGTTCTTATTTAATAAAATTCGCTAAAACAACCTTGCATTTGGTGTACATTCACTAAAAACACTCAATCGATTTCTAGGGCAGCTACAGGTCCCTCCTCATCAGGAGAAAAAAAAATC
>KK118646.1:121526-153232 GCA_000611955.2 Stegodyphus mimosarum
TCGCAGAAAAACCTACGGCCCGGAATCCGACCTGCACAATGGCAGTCGGACAGACGGATCAGTAGGTAATGGAATTTCACTTAATTTCTTCGAAACTTAAGTAAAACTATTATCAACCAAATTCTCTAAATTAAATATTATTACTTACCCCACCTTTGAGTGTTCCAAAGATTTCCGAAAAACAAATTATGAATTTTACACCAGGTGGTTCACACAATTTCTCAAAACGATACACCAATAAATCAAAAGATTGTGTTTCGAATAAGCAAGTAAACACAGCATAAAGTAAACAAACAGCGAGATGAAAGGGAAAGAAAGCTGAGTAACGACTTTTTATACTCTCGGGTAGAACCACGCGCGAGGAGGCAACGCCATCTATCGACAAAAATAATCATCAAGAATTATGTTAATAGAATTTTAAAAGGCGCTAGGAAGGACTGTATTAGACTTAAAATCGTTCACTAAATCTTTGTGCTAAATCTTTGTGAATATGAAAAGCCTCGAGAAAATCCAATTCACCAACGGAAGAAGCTTTTTGGATAATTTTTGCAGATCCAAAGTCAAAATTATGATTAAATTTCCAACTATGATACGCTATTGAAGACTTGTTAATTTCGCCCTTTCGGACATAAGATTCATGTTCCTTGATACGAAACTTTAACGCTCTTTTTGTTTGGCCAATATATCTCAAGCCACAAGGCGTCATCCACATCGTATCAAGGAACATGAATCTTATGTCCGAAAGGGCGAAATTAACAAGTCTTCAATAGCGTATCATAGTTGGAAATTTAATCATAATTTTGACTTTGGATCCGCAAAAATTATCCAAAATGCTTCTTCCGTTGGTGAATTGGATTTTCTTGAGGCTTTTCATATTCACAAAGATTTAGCAAGTTTAGTGAACGATTTTAAGTCTAATACAGTCCTTCCTAGCGCTTTTAAAATTCTATTAACATAATTCTTGATGATTATTTTTGTCGATAGATGGCGTTGCCTCTTCGCGCGTGGTTCTACCCGAGAGTATAAAAAGCCGTTACTCAGCTTTCTTTCCCTTTCTAGATATTTTTTTCTCCTGATGAGGAGGGACCTGTAGCTGCCCTCGAAATCGATTGAGTGTTTTTAGTGAATGTACGCCAAATGCAAGGTTGTTTTAGCGAATTTGATTGTCACATTGGCGTGTTTCTCTTCTATTGTAGTTCTTATTTAGTTAAGTTAGCTTAATTCTTATTTTATACGTTTCAGACCATCAGTACTCGTCTCTGTATCCCAAATTGCGGGAACGGCTGTACGCTGTGAGAAATAAAGGATAAAGTTAACCCTCCTTATCTTTGTTGTATTTTCTACACACGCACGAACATAGCTTCGAGTAAGCTCCCTGTTTCGACTCAGAACCCCAGTTATATTTGCAAAATCAATTAAAAGGAACAGTAGTCCTGACAGTCTGCTATTTTATGTTCTGAACATATATTATTACTTCTTTCTTTCGGTTTTTCTGCCAGAAGGCAAATTAGCTCGCGCGTTTTTAAGTGAGTGTTTGAGATTGTTTAGATTAGTGAGTGTTAAAGTGTTTTTTTTTTTTTTGTTCTGTTGCGGCACACTTTTAAAGATTTCAAAATTTGGCGGCACGCAAAGAAACAGATAGGTTTAGAAGTTGTTTATTTACCTATAACACACTGTGTAAAATAGCTTATAACAATAATTTTGAATGTAAAATAAAAAAATACATACTACATAAACAGTAGTACGTTTATTAAGAGGTTAATTACAAGTTAATAATAAGCATATTTTTAATGAGAAATTTGAGCTTGATGTTTTTTGATAGCTTTTTTGGCCATCAGGAAATAATCACATCTAATTTTAATCCAAAGTGAATTGATTGATTCTTTCAAATATTTTAAAATTAAATCTCAATAAATAGAAGGCGAAATTAGTTCTTCTTCTTCATTCAAAGTTAATTCAAATATATAAGAATTCGTTATCACAAATGGATTACGAACCCCACCAAATTTTTTATATCTAAATTTGGGAAATGATGAATAATTCTCTCCTCTTATGTTGTCAAATGGTCAATAACAATTTTATGAATAGTTTTATTAAAATCTTTTGGGACTGATTTGTGTTTCCAAATTGCCTTCTTGAGCTTTATTCTTCCATAAAGTTATTTCGTTTTGGAATCCCGTCAGTTTACCTATTGAGTTTAATATATTTTCTTTCGGCCGTTGCATACTTGAATTTATGTTTTTAAAAATAACAAAAATGTCTGGTAAGTAAACTAGTCTCCCATCTGCACCAATCAAAACTTCTCAATTTAAATTATATACTAAACATGAGCGAAAATGCTCCGAAATGCGCTCTCCTCCAAAGCACCAAAATCGGCTTGGATAGCACAATTGACATGCTTATATCCCCAATATTCATGTATATCGTAAATGGGATTAAACCCATTATAATTTTTATTATATACATTTCTAAAATTTGGCGGCATACAAAAGTGCCGCGGCACTGTGGTTGAGAATCGCTGGTTTAGACAGAGCGTGTTTTGCTTGCTGAAGGCCATGTTACTAGTTTGTTATTCTAGGAGTAGAGTTACTGTCTTCCGGACTTGCTTTGTCCATGCCGATAATGCTGTCACTCCTGTGTAACCGTAAGAGCCAACTTTCACATGTAAATTATTGTGCTAACTGATATTTAGATTTAGTTTTGAAAATTCTGTTTGGAATTCTCGCCATAACTGCTGACTGATTTGTAAGGATCAGATGTGCATTCTATTAAGTTTACTTACTTTTAAATATAAGGATTCTTTTACACCATTCCTAAGTTTCTATTTCATCTCAGAAAAAGCGTTAAGTCGCTTACGATCTTATTGGGAATTTAACAACAGTTTCATTTAGTAAAAGCCATATTTCTTACAAACATTTATGAAATTCGTTTTTCCAATAAGATGCCGAACTCGCGGCCAAGTTGTAATACCGCTCAGGGCATAGAGTTCGACCTGGGTTAGATCCTTGTAGCTGTATGGTTAGTTTCCGTGTTTCTTCTTATATGGAACGATAATATAATATAACTCCTGTTATAAAGTTCGCCTCAAGACTACCCCACCCTTACGCAGATTGTAAGAGTTCACTTTGCCGTATTTAATCAACTTAGGCTTTCTCAATCAGTGTGTTGACGGTAAATTAGTTTAAAATTGATTTTGTGTTTGAATTCTGATTCCTGAATTCCTGGCCACACTGGCCGAAAAGGTAATGGACTAGTAGACATTATAGCTAAATGTGCTGCTACAGTATCTAATTCCCAGATTTCACTCACAGATAGCAGGACGATAATCAAACGTAAAATTTTTTATAAATTCTAGAGGTATTGGGGTGATCAAATGAATAACAAACTGAGAAAATGTTAAACACCCACAACTAAACGCTGGCTGTCTAAGGCAAATAGAAGGGATTAAGTTATCTTACTTAGCTGGGCTGAAAACAGATCATTGTCGACTAACTGACGAATATCTGTTGAAAGGCACGAAGAATCCGCAATGTACAAACTGTAATGATGATTTGACAGTCCGCCATAGTCTATTAGAATGTGATAGTTGCAATTATCTTCGCCAAAACAATTTTAAGTGTTTAAAATTAGATTTAAAAAACCTGATAAGGAAAAACCATCATCACAATTTGTTCCGGTTTTTAAAGGATATTGACTTTTATTATATATTGCATTCTGTATTTGGTTTGTTTTTATCTCACCTTTTAACATACTTTGCATTCACTATTCTTACCCATTGTTTGGCGCAGATAACCAAGTAAGGTTTTGTGCCAGAAATTACAATCAATCAAATCTTTTAATTATGATGTTCTTAATTGCCTAATTCTAATTCTAATTTTTCAATACTTTAATTATTTCATTTTATAAAGAATTTGTAAAGTTCTACTAGGTTTTTAAACTCGTATGAATGTCCTGCAGACTTATCGCAATGATAACCAGTTATCACGAAGCAACAAATCACAGAACCTAACAGAAAATGGAAATAATTTCTGTATTTAAGTCTTAAATGAACATAAAGACACTACTTGTGCGAATGTAACACAGACGACCTTCTGCTAATTGCAAGTATTTAAATCAACATAACGGAAAGTTAATTTTCTATGAAGGCAACATAGTTTGAAGAATTTATAACAGACTGCTCGGTCCGGCTCAGATATTTTACGGAACGGATTTTAAATACCGGCTAGTAAGAGGCTAAAGCCGGAGTGTAGCTTATGTAGAGATGATGGCAGCAATAGCAAGGAGAGGCTACCAGAAAGCTCTAATCTAAACATTCAAACATTCAGCTTAAATTTACAAAGCAATTAGTTTGCATTCTAGTGAGGAGTATGGAAAGAAGAAGTAAAGGTTTAAAACATAATAATTGGTTATTTAGCATAAAATATATTAAAACAGTAAGCGGATTATGAAATCTCAGCTTCGCCCTAAGAGCACGCCTTTTAACATAAGGTGCATCTCTCAATTTCTGCACAAAAGTATTAAGCGAGGACATTTATCAACAATACAGTTTTTCCCCCAGAACACTTCGCGTCGCAAAGCAAATTAATATGTACGAATTTGAAGTAATTAAATGAAGAAATATCTTTTGGTTGACTTTTGTTCCTGAAAAATATCAGAGCTTCGTCAACTTTTTCTCACCATTATTTGAAGAAATACACTCCTTTATGATGAGATTTGCGGACACCACAATCAACTTCGCTTTATTTATACTGATTTGAAAAGTTGAGTGACTTCTCCTTGATCTTCTGTTACAGGTACTCTCAGTCGCTGAATAATTCACAGCAAATATCTGGATACCGGATCATATCGACTGGCCGGTGTGACTTAAGTCTTTCCTTCTTTGGCTAAAGATCAACGAATGTTCTTGACTGCATATTGCCTCATGTAGCGATTACTCAGTCCGAGACAGTCTTGAAATGAGCCATACGATCCTTGCCGACCCTGAACGGACCTCCGAATAGTCATTAGTGTCCGTGAATGCAATCTATTTAGCTCAGGAACATATTCTTTCTAATTACAGATTCTAGCCAGAACACTGAGTGTTGCCTCCCGTCGATCCCCGGAAGGCTTTTTCGCGGATATGCTAACGTCTCGGTGCATTCGTCGCACTAATGTTGGAGAAATGAAAGTATTACATACGTATAGTATAAGCATACTAACACGAAAATGACAATTTTGCCTATTAGTAGCTCTCTCGGGAATCTAAAATTTTGTTTTTCTGTTAATTAATGTCATGCATTCAGGTCAGAGTTTGGTTGCACACCTACGTAAATTAGCTGAGTCCTTATTGCTCAAGCATTTTATTTTCTTAGCGTGATTTTTTAGCCGTTGTCAGTAAGTTAGTTTTATGCCAGATTCGATTAGGTCGGATATTGGCCTGTCCATTTCGACGAAAAGCATTGGTGCAAGAGTACAAACTGTGAATGGTTACTGTTTTTAAATGCTATATAGAGCTTTGCATTTTACTGTAATACCAGTTGTATGAGAACTCTTGTACAGACTGATGACGAATGATGAACACTACAGAGATAGGGAAAGGATGTAGAGGCCACTTTTATTATCTCAAATAAAGGTTAACAGGCGGCAACAACTTGTGCTTACAGATGCCAAACGTTATGGCCTAAATCAATGATAACAGATTAAAGCAAACACAAGTAAGTTAGACTTAACTACTGCACACGTAGAATAACGGAGAAGCTGGCTCTCACCTAAAGTTAGTGTAACAAGCCTAACACAGAGAATAACTGAAAGCCACTGAATACTATTCTCAAGACAATCGATTTAGCAACGTGGCCTTCAAAAAAGCAGAACATGCTCCTACTCTACCCTCTAAAACCTTCCTTTAAATAGCCGATACTTTTTAACTCATTTGAATATCATGCGAGCTAGAAATTTACCTTCTGGTAGAAAAATGGAAATGAGGGCGATAGGAAAGGAAACTAACATAAATTAGCGAGAAACTTAAATATGAAGCCTACAGTTAAAAGTATAATAAAGTATTGGGCTTCAAAAAACACAACAAATCTTCCACTTCATTTCATGGCGTGCAAATTTCAATGCAAAAAATAAACTTTTACTTTGTTTTCAGACTTTAAGAACGAAAATTTTCTTAAATCATCATTAAAGCTTTTAAATTTTCAAATATGAATCACTGATGAAGATTTAGGTGCAAAAAATTGATTTGTAGATCCATTTCCCTGCTCGTAGCACCAACCGAAAAATTAGTATTAGTGAAAGATTATTTACCACTAAATACACGTTTTTAAAAAAAAAACAAGAAACAGAGTGAGTACGAGCAGTAAAGCCATCGAGCACTGTTAATTTCAGGTAAACAGGCTGGCTTCATGGTCGTTTTCGTGGTTTTGTGGTTTCTCCCGTGTGTTTCCCTTATAAAGTCTTCCACGAAAATACTCCTCACCCTTGGCAGAGAGTCTTAGCGTGCTTTGCCATAATTAAATAAAGCAAACTTTGTTCCATACCTAACTTCCTTCGTCGCCTATTACATTTGCAATTTGTATCATTTCCTTATCTTCATTTTTAACTGATGGAAATTTCTTAAATTTCTTAACCACTTCCGGGAAGAGCTGATGGTAGCAAGCAGTTATTGCTGATGAATTGATGACTTATTCCTATGCGAGTTTAATCACTTCTATGTAGTGTCTTATGTTGAATAGTTTCTAAAATGTCATTAGCGTGCCGCGCTTTCCTTTATCTTAGTGCTTGATAATTTTATATGATTAAGGAAGTAGTGTCTGGTGGAAGGAATAAAGCCTCTAAATTTGGATGCTATGTTTTGAGAGCTTCAGTACCGTGTCCTAGGGCATTATCGAGAATGAAGAAAACTTAATGCTCAGGCTTTGATGCTCTAAGCAACGCTTGATTTATTTAATGAACGAATTTCCAAGCCAGTCCTTAAAAAGGACTATCACAACGTGACACTCTGTAGTGTACTACATATAACTCAAATTATCGCTCTGAGAAAATTAAATAGAGACAATTAAGATAACACGTGTTTTCGCAAAATCACGTTCCGCAAGTCTGCTTTCGGTAAGGGTTTAGTACATGTTCTTTTGAAATACCCCACGATATTCCAACCTATTTTAGAAGAATAAAAATACAAAAAGCAAATGCAGTATTTGTGACTTTACACCTCGTATGAAAAGCTGTTATCTACATATAAGCATCATCAGCTGTCATGTTCTCTTTAGAGTAATAAATTAATGTCAATAGCATATGCATTTAAAGCTGTAAATTTTACTTTCCAAACCATTTACCTATCCCGTTTCACCACCTAGTCATAAAATTTCGGAGCCATTTACTTTGAGCAGGCTACTCATAATTCTTCATTATTTCCTGCTTCCGAGCTTCCTCTGAATTTCCTGATGTATCTTGTCTTTAAATGATACTCTTCCTATTTTACTTTGGATTCCTCTAAGAGAAACTTCCGAACAAAAGCGAAGAAAGGGAAGGGAAACTGACGAACCGAAAAATAAAGAGGAAATAAATAAAACTCGAGCCTCCAAGTGGAGTAAGGGTTAAACCACGGCCACATAGTTTCACTTTTCTAAGTGTTCAGTCAGTCAACTTCCCAACTTAGATCATGAATCAAGGATTTTCCAACTAAAGATCAAGTAAGAAACAATTAATCCGCTTTAAGAAATGAAAGAAAAATAAAATAAAAGGAGACTGCAGCAAGGAAAAGAACGAAAATTCATAAAAGAAAAATGATTTAAGAAAAGAGGAACTTTCTGAGAAAGAAAACAAAAACGGGAGTTCATGGTCTATAAAACGCATCTGTTTTGAAAACCGAGTAAGCATTACAGGATTCGGATCGTTTCCCGATTCGTGTTTCACTGACAGATCCATTTTAAAAATAATGTTTCTGTATTTAATAATCATGAAAAATGGAATGGCTAATGGAAAACGCTTAATGGAACCAAGTTCCTTTACCCCGCTTCAGTGGTTTTGAGGTCAAATTAATTAGAAATGCTTCTAAGTTGCATCACTGAAGATAAATCTTTTTATCTGAATAATCAAATATAGTTTAGTATTCTGGTACTCTACATTTCTGTTCACTTTAGTTCAGCCTTTCATCTGAAATATTTTGAAGAATTATGATATTGAAGTACTTAAATTCCTAATTACTATATTTCTTCCTAATTATGATATTTAAATATTTAAAAAAATATCTGAAACAAATTCTCTAAATTTTTTTATTTTATTCGTGATTCCTAAATATCTGTTTACATCATAGATATCGCGTTTTAACGAAACTTTTAACACTTTAACTGCCACAGCAAATATCGTCTGCACAAACAGTTTGCGCTGGGGTGTTTAATCCTATTTTGTCAAGCGATTTTTGTCATTTGAAAGAAGGACGCTTCCTTTAGAACACCATGTTGTGAAATTTCTATACATATATCTTTACAATTAAGCACAAGGTGCCTGAAATGGAACTATCACGATACCACATTAGAACCGATATTTACTTCCAGTTCTGTTGCAAAAAATCAGCCACAGAATGTCACCAAATCATGCGTACAACTTTAGGTACTAATGTTGTATCATATGACATTGAAGATTTGGTACCGAAAGTTCAAAAACAAGGATTATGACATTCAAGAAGCAGAGCGCTCTGGCCGGTCTACTGAGGTTAATGAGGGCCGCCTGCGAGAACTTGCGGAAGAAGATCATTATGCAAGCACTCGAGACCTTGCTTATGAGTTAGACGTTAATGCCATGTCCAGTTAGTCGCTTTATGAATCGCATAAACTTGACATACAAGTTAAATCGCTGGGTGCCGCATGAGCTGACTCAAGCAGATTGGAACAGATGTATTCGAACCAGCACAAATTTACGCGAATATCAACACAAAGGCAAAATTCTGAACGGGATCGTCACTTGTGATGAAAACAAGATTTAAATTAATAACACAGGCAGAAAAGGGTTTGGTATGCCCCCGGTGCGCTAGTCGGCAGCGTCGCAAAGTACAATTTGACTAACAAAAAGATTATGCTCCATGTCTGGTGATATTGCCGTGGTATCACCCGCAAAGAATACCTGGGAAAAGGTAAAACCCTCGACAGTAAGGTGTGCAGCGAGATGTTAGTCCGTGTTGGTGCTGCTATCAAGAAAAAACGTCGAAATGAAGTAATATGAAAATCAAGTTCCGGAGTCAAAAGGTAATATTCCATCAAGATACTAAAAGACGAGATGCGTCTGCATTCACCGGCTGCACTCTGTAAAGAATCGAATGGGATCTTTTGCCACACCCACCGTATTGTCGCGACATCACTTCTTTCGCTTCTTCGGACTTCTAACTTTTTCCACGCTTGTAGCTGCATCTTGCTGGTGTTATCATACATTTTGCACAGAACGTTTGAAATGACGTTTGGCTGTTTTTGGAGTCTCGACCACCACGTTTCTGTGTCAAAGGCTGTGAAAAATTACCAAAACGTTCGCAGAAAATCATAAATCTGAGTGGTGATTACTACCCGCACTATAGCGGAAAACTTTCGTTACAACCAGATATTTTTGCATAATATTAAATTTTTCTGTTTATGATACGCATATTTGTCCACATTTACTTGAGATGGCTTTTATGTATCTGCTTACTGAATTTTAAAATTTATATTTCATTTAAATGCCACAATAAATTATTTGGCTACAGCTCTCTCTCTCTCTATATATATATATGAAGTAGGAGTATCTAAAATTTTAAAAAAAAAATCCTGGTAATTTGACGCTTTAGATTTCACTTGCACATGCATGTAGTACTTAAAGTAAAATATGAAAATTAAACAGTACGAATGATGGTTTGGCAATTGTCACACATTAGTAATAAGCGTCTGATGAAAAAGCTTCCTTTTACAGATATTAGATCACGCTGGACGAAACGCTTCCTAATATTATTAAGATACGATTTTCTTCGACTAATGATACCGTAATGCATTCTTTCGTGCATTAAATAATAAGAATTTTTAATATATGGCCATGAAAAACATTTTATAACAGAATCATTCTAGAGATTTTATGGAAAATTTATTATTTTAATGTATATTTGATATAAATATTATCTTTTACGAAAATGATAATCAGATTTTTCAATGAAAAATGGCACTTAAAAAATCAACTAACACCGACACTTGCCGCTCAGACGGTAGCGGTTAGCGGAGCGCTCTCGCGGAACCGAAGAGCGCGGGTTTGAATCCCGGAGAAGGCATGAATGTTTGTAAATGTAGAGTGTCTTTGCGGCATGCAGGTACTCTAAATATATGGCGAGCCCAGAGTCCTCTCATGTGGTTTGATGAAAGGGGAGAGGAGCGGACTCTCGGACCACCCCTATGGTTGCTGTCACTCACAATTGGATGGAAGTAGAAGAACAAGCTCCTGGCAACCATTCTTCTTCCATGAAATTCATGGACAAGACAACAACACTGGCATTTTCGGTCGATACTCACCATCTCTTCAAACAATTATTTCTCAAAGTAAATATTCTTGCTAATTATTATTAACTATTATTATTACTATTATTATCCAGTATGTCTACGGACGTAAGAAAGCAACAGCACAGAACATGGCCTGTCTGAGGAAATCAATTCCACGGAAAACAAAAATCCTCGGAAATGTGCAATGTCGTTTAAAATAGGTTCACTGTATGTTATTGGAAGGTACTGATTACTCCTCTCAGAATGAAAATTTTGCCAACTCCCATCACGATGAAAATTAGCTTCCTGTATATAAGAACATAATTCTCGAAAATTAGAGTCAAGGATCTTTGGCAACGACTCTAATCTCCGTAATATTTTCTCGCCTAGCTCTGAGAATTACTTTGGACTGGCATTAGGCTTTTGCTAGCCGAACTGACAAGCGCAGTTGGAAAAGTTTGAGTGGAACCATATAAGGATTTTGCTTTGCGAATTCCAGCATAAAATTGCTTTATATTTTCTGTTAATTTACTCCCGAAAGAAGGAGCGATTGTTTTGTAAGCATGACTGTGCAAATTAGCAAGTTTTAAGCTTTAATTAAAAGGTAAATTAAACCTTCTTCTGAATTTCTCGTTGCTACGCGAAGACAAGACAATAAAAAGTCTCAGATTCTCACATGGAACCGAAGTTGTGAGTGCTTAACTATAAATAGTAGTCTAAAATATAATGACTTTCCATTAGATAATTGCTTTATGATCTAAATATTATAAATCTTAAGCGGAGGGTGGACTTTAAAACAGCTGATAATCAACCAAAATATAACTTTTTTACTCTGGTAATAATTCCATATACGTAACTATATCGTAAGCAAAGGAACGAGTTCAAATATTCTATTTTTTAAAGAAGTACAAGCATTTAAAATGTGTAAATAATGTAAACTTTGCCCTTTAAATTTTGGAGAAAATATAAAAGAATGTATTTCAACGGTTATTTACTGATGTTATAATTTATATATTTGCCCAAAAGAAGTGTTTATTTCTAAAAAAATGGCTAGAAATGTCAGTATTGACAACTATGAATTTAACTTTGGTTATGTAAATTCTATACGCTTACAGCATTAGGAAACAAACTGGTTTTCCCTACTCGTTGCAAAAAAATTGTGATCAACGTAAACTTTGTTCTTTAAATTTTGGATAAAATGTAAAAAAAATGTATTTCAACAGTTATTTACTGATATTATAATTTATATATTTGCCCATTATTTATTGATGTTATAATTTATATATTTCCCCATTATTTATTGAGGTTATAATTTATATATTTGCCCAAAAGAAGTGTTTATTTAAAAACAATGACTAGAAATGTCAGTATGGACAACTATGAATTTAACTTTGGTTATGTAAATGCTATACACTTACAGCAGGAGGAAACAAACTGGTTTTCCTTACTCGTTGGAAAAAAAGCGTGATCAACGTAAAATTTGCCCTTTAAATTTTGGAGAAGATGAAAAAAAAATGTATTTCAACAGTTATTTACTGATGTTATAATTTATATATTTGCCCAAGAGAAGTGTTTATTTCTAAACAAATGGCTAGCAATGTCAGTATTGACAACTATGAATTTAATTTTAGTTATGTAAATGCTATAAACTTAGCGCAGGAGTAAACAAACTGCTTTTCCCTACTCGTTGCAAAAAAGCGTGATCAACGTCGATTGAAGCAAAGAAAAAAGGGCGATTTAGTTGTTTGAGGAAAAAACAGAAGTAGTAAAAATATTATAAAGCATTTAAAGGTACTGTAAATGTAACAAATGAAGGTTAAATACATACTGCGGTGAATTTTAATTGTTTCTTTGAATATAATGCATAAACTGTTTCTACCTGTAACTTCGATCACATACCAATTTGCGATATGTTTATTTTTGTCATATTTAACATTATAAGATTAAAAGTAGTTAAATGATACGGAAATATTATCTAGCGTTTACAAATTCATATTTGAAGCTAATTTCCTGTTTCTCATGACCATATATTAAATGTAAGTTTGCAGAAAAACTTTAAAGCCAGTTCTCTCAAAACAAATTGTTTCGCAGTTCGTATGTTCTGAAAATGCTCCAAGCGACCCAGTTAGTTAAAATTCCTGATATTTGGAAGAAACTATCTTGTTATACGTTACAGTAGATCTGTGTATCATATTTCGATATGAGGATTTTAAGAAGTTTAAACGTGTGATAATGTTTAAAAAAAGGTGAGATTTTTGCAAAAACTGGATATAAATTCACAAAAATCCTTTGTAAAAATTTTTGATCCATTATACTCAATAACTTATGCACAAAAATGTTTGTGGAGTCTTTATAACTAACTTAAAGGAAAAATTAGAGCGCAAGGAAGATCTTAAATCTTTAATTAAAATAATTAATTATTTGTTTTACAAATTTTTAATTTAAAATAAATTGAAATTTTGAACATATTTTTTATAAATTGATTTTATAATACGTATATGTATAAAATTTCTTGTTGTAAACACAAAAACTTAAAAACTAATTTTTAAGGTCAACCGTTAAATATTATGAATGTATTTTAGAAATATGATAGAAAATAGACCTAGTTGTTTAGGATTAGGGATGCCTTTATAAACGACTTTCTTAAAGAAACTATCTCATATTCACTTCATATAGGGAATAAAAGTCTTGAAACTGCGGAAGCAGCCAACTCCTTCGCCGAGATAAACGCGACTTTAACTAATACACTGGTGTGCAAAAATTAAGGACGAGACGGTTTTTTGAATATAACTTTGTACAAAAGCTTTCCAAATCAACACATTTAATACCGTAAAATCCCCAATACATAAGGACATGAGTAATGTAAGCAACACTTACTAAAAGAGAAATCAGAGGGATAAAAAGAAGCTTTATTGAAAAAGTAGCATGGAGCGCAATCAGACTGAAGGCCGAAACATCCCTGTGATGGGTGTCCAGCAAGAAACAGCCGGTCTTTAATAGGGAATATGATCTCCCCTGACTGCTAGGCAGGTTTCACATCATTTGCGCATGCTGGATATGTGGTTGTTAATGAGCTGTTGAGGCACTGCTGCTCGTTCCTCTTGTAGCACCAATCGCAGTTTCGGAATCGTTACTGGCGATAAGTTACGTGCTGCCACGGGTCTCCCTAGCAAGTTCCGTACATGCTTGACGGGATTTAGATCCAGAGACCTTGCCGACCAATCCCTGTGTTCAATATCTTCACTCTCCAACACCTCTTCGACAGTAACTGTGCGATAAGGTGGAGCGTTGTTGTCCATGAAGAGGAACTGAGGACCCATAGCCCTTGTGAAAAGACTCATGTAAGGAAGAAGAAACTCGTTACAATAGCATTCCCAGGTGACGAACTTCCTTCGGAGATATGAAGGTCGGTCCGGCTACCAAGCATTATGTCTGCTCGAACTAGAACGCCGCGACCTCCAAAACAGGCCCTTTTGATGATGTTGAAGGGGTTATTGCGTGTTCCCAGCTCTGTCCAGATGTGTATGTGTCTAGAATCGCAACTCAGACTAAATCTTCTCTCATCTGTAAAGAGTACTCGTCCCCATTCATTGTCTCTCCAATTCTGGTGTTACCGGCACCACAGAAAACGCCTTCTCCGATGGGCAGGCGTTAGAGGTACACACCGTACAGGGCGTCGTGCAAACAGACCATCACCGTGCAGTCTTCTGGCCACGGTTAAACGCGATATCGGTCGTCCAGTCGCCTGTGTCGTGTGTCTAGCGATTTCTCACGCTGTCTGCCGGCTGTTTCTTCTGGCCTGTAAGGCAATATACCGGTCATCTGCGGGTGTGGTTCCTCGTGGACGACCACTACTAAACCCCCGGATAGCTGTTCCTGTAGTTTGAAATTGTCTCCAAAGTCGTGAAACGATGCTGTGAGCAATTCCGAACTCTGCAGCCACACTTGTCACACTGCGGCCTTCCTCCACCTTCCCAATGATTCGACCTCGGGTAAAAGCATCCAGATGTCGTCTAACAGATTGATTATTCGACATTTCTGGCTGAGGCAGCAACTCGGCGTGATTTTAACTGCTATACGGCGTGCAATCTCTTTGCCAGAAATACTGATCTTACACCGACAACATGCTTTATACTACTCAGACACTCCCCCATTACGTCTACCTGCATATCTGCGCATGTGCTACCGTACATCACCTTACTTAATCTCCTGATTGGTCTTTCTGTCCGCTTTGCCTCTTCGTTCAGCTGATATGCTAATTTTTCGACTTCGTCCTTAATTTTTGCACACCAGTATAGTGTTCAATGGCTTTATCCACTCAGCTACTCATTCTCTTGGAATTGTTGTTCAAATAAAAACCTTTATATAGTTCTTTGCTATAAAAATAGCAATGAGCTCCTTTGAGAGTGACAATGAGCTAATGTTATTGATCATTTTGATATTTTATAGATAAAGTCTTCTTAGAGAGGGATGATCATTCCTGATGTTTATTTACGTTTAAAAATGCTGGCGATTTTCAAATGCTATCGCCTTAGAAATGTGGTCACCTCGAAAACGTTCATTATATTTTGCTTTCAAAATTATACCTCTAAATAGGCTTTAAGTAGCGTAAGTTTTCTTTCCACTAATTCATCGACGTTTTATGATTAAGGTGACTTAAAATTGATATAAGAATGTTAGTACCGTAAAATAAGTTCTTAAAGTAGCATTTTAACTGAGTTTTAATTCAATATCTACTGAGCTTTTATTTGGTACAAAGACAGAAAGGAAAAAAGTTAACGATGAAAAAAATCAAAGAACTCTTTGAAGCTCAAGTCCAAAATAACTTCATCGAATCTAGGGAAAGCCCTTGAAAAAGACAGTAAGAAACAAATTCTAAAGATCGCGAAAGAAAATCGAAAGATTTACAATCTTGGCAGAAAAATCTCCTTTCAAGTACAAAATTAATGATTTAGTTGCTATCAAACACACTTGCTTAGAACCAGGTGTAAAACTGAAGTAGAATTTTTTTTGGATCCAAATAAAATCGTCAAAATAAAAACCTACCGATTTGAGACTGTAAAAGAAAAATTGTCGTATTGTGAGATTCCTGAAACATAGTATTTTATGGTTATCTGAAACTATAATCTTGACAAATAAATAACGTTTGATATTATTGAAGCTTTCTGAGATGGTACAGAAAATTTCACAGTCCTTCAGTTTTGCGGACATATGTCAAAACGCGCTGACAATAAATTCTATAAATTGTCCAAGAAATAAAGCCACAGATGGTCTTTAGAAACCAAACAACGAATTTTAATAATAGATGAAAAAAGACTTACACATAATATGTGGAAAATCTGAGCAATCTTGTAAATGACAGGAGGATGAAAATGGAATCATAGAAAGGTTATTCTAGTTACTTACAGAAAGAGAATATACACCTTGCACATACACAAGGGAAAAAAAAAGGCCAGTTCTATATCTACCGCTCTACTGGACCGTTTGACGAAATTTAACTTGCGTTTTTCGTATCTCGAAAATGTGACTTAAGCTATATATTACATTCATACATAGCATTGTTGTAACATAGGTATTCTAACACTAAATCGAACATGACATAATTAGGTTTTCCATATTTCGATTCTATGACTCAAATTATACTAAAATGCACCGTTTCGTAAAAATTGAACGAACTGTTATTAAAAAATTGGTTTTTAGAATTTTAGCTCCTTAAATTTAGTATATATTTATTAATATCCAATTATTTATTAAATTTATTTGATTCCTTTTGCAAAATTCGAATTTCAGTTCAATCCATGTAAAACTCTTAACTACTTTCTGAATTATTTTTTAAAACTCGTATTTTTTAGTAATTTTTACAACTTTTTCAAAAAAGCTTTCTTATTACAATCTGTAAAATTTTTGTCATCCGAAAGTAGATGTATTTCTAGGCACATCTGAAAAATATTAGAAACTTTTATTCAAAATTTCATAAGATATACACAAATTTATATATAAGTTGGCGCGCCTTGAAATTTGGCGTATTTGTTATAAGCGATATTAACGCTAAATGTGGTTTACATACTTTGTTAAAACTATTCGAAAGCATGAAATGTGCAACTTTTTTTTCCGTTCATGCACAATGAAAGGGAAAGGCAAATAGGTTACCACAAATTAAGAATTCCATAGCTTGAATTATTCTTGGCGCAAACGGAAAATAGTTAGGCATAATTTATGTCATAAAATCGAAATATGGAAAAATATCGGCGTGTCACTTGAGAAATATTCCGATTATGTGTCAAAATATCTATGTTAGAACAATGCTATATGTAAATGTAGTATATCCGATGTAGCACTTTCGAGGCATGAAAAGCATAAGTCCTTTTTTGTGCGAAGTGTATTTATGATAGTAGCAGGGACATTTTTCAATGTTTTTATCACCAGTCATGGAAGAATGACGTTTATCAATCAAAACCAATTCGAAAAGATGTAGGTTATGAGATAGGAAGAGGCTTCTGAAGACCAAATGTTAAAGAGCAGGATACCTGCAAGAGTTACACATGCAAAAAAATAAATTTCCGCTCAGCCAGAGTAAAATCCTTTCGTAGGTAAAGACCAACAAACAGAAAATGTATACTGCAATCAATAATTCTGAAACAAACGTTTTGAAAATATAAGTTAAAATAACACATCGATTAAAGATTATTGGAGGTGTTAAGACAGAAGAAGAGAGAAGACCACCAAAGGAGCGGCCACACCTTCATTTAGACTTTCGGGCTGCTATGCTCCGTCGATGGATAAACATCGATGGATGGTATTATGATAACAAGAATTTGCTAAGAGACGAGTTACGAGTTGTGATGGCCGGTTTCTGCCACTGTTTCCTTCTCTTGGTGCGTCTCTTGGATTTAAATTTTACAGTAAAACTTTCGGTAAGTTACTTCAACGTTTTTTAAAGTCTCGTCATCATTTGTTCTGTTTCCTTGCATTAGGTAATTTTTCATATTTTCTTACATGATTTTTCGGCATTTGTACGTCTACGTCTGAAGAAGCGTATTCTACATTGAAGTCTTCGAAATTTTTCCTACAAATTAAAACATAATACGCTGATTCTTGTTGCTTTATATCCTCCAATAATTGTTGGGGATAATTATAATGTGAAAACAAGACAGAGAATGGTCTTATTCTGTTTCAAACGTGAACGGAATGATTACATGAAAAATTCACGACAGATAAAATCTATGCTAAATTTTCTTTGTTACCATTAAGAAACGCAAAAGTATCATCAACGTCAGTGAACCATGAAAAGAAAATGTACCTTTTCCCAAACAATTTAACTCAAACTCTTATATTTGATTAATGCCTTGATATGTGGGTTTAAAACTGGATTCCCCAAATCAGGTTCAAGGCATATTAATGTTACTTTACAGAGTCTGATTTTCCTAGGGAGCATAAACTAATGCGACTTTGAAGACTGTGCCAAGAATTATCCTCAAGTCTTAAATATAAAAGGTCCACCAAGAAGAGTGTAAAGAACCATTTATTCATTCTATATAAATTAACAGATGTCCCCACTTGGGCGTACACAAACGCCAACATTCCTGGCTTAACTCAAACCAGTAACGACGAACTTGAAATTAAATGCAGTAAGTTTAGTCTAACGGCTCAGAGGGTAATTTGACGCTCGGGAAGGCTATGACTTGTAAAAGTCGGCGTAATCAAGCCTATTGGCTAGAAGCACTCAACGCCACCGAAATCGAATCGCTTGTAATTCAAAATATCAATCACGTGTTTGAATACACGCGCGCTAGCTTATTAACATTCTGGCAAGAAAACGTGCGTGAAAATGAAGATCAGAGGACAGCTGCTTTACCATAAAAACGAACTGTTAGAGAAACTGAAATGAATCTTCACAATTTAATCAGGAATATCACATAACACATTTGTTGACGATAAGTCATCATCAACGTCAGAAATATCCGTAAGTTTAATAATAACTTCAAAAGAGGTATTTACAGTATAAGTATTCTTAAAAAGTAATGAAGCAAATTTAGAACGCAGATATCTATTTTGATTACTTGATGCTGTTTTACCTGTGCTATAAACTGCAGGCAAAATGGAATCATAAAAAGAGTTGGTATGAAAGTATCTATTTTTCTTTTCGTAAAACTCTTTGCAAAAATATTTTGTTTCTAAATAAGACCAATTTTGTCAGATGCTTCTCGAAACAGTTTTTCAAAATCCACACCGATTTAAGATTTCATCTTCGTCTGTTTTAAGTAAGTCTGATATTAGACGAGAACCAACAGTAAAATTTAAAATATAATCATTCGAGCGCTATGTCATACATATTCTTTCAACAATACGTGTCATGACGTCATTCAGTTATTAACAGATGTACTCCTGGAATATGTTCAAAGACATGAAGCAATATCCCGGAAGAAAAAAAAAATTTTTTTTCATTACTACAAAGAGAGCAAAGGCCTAATAGAAAATATACCTTCTTAAAGGGTTTCAAATGGTTAAAGAGAAATTGCATAGAGTTAACTTTATGAAACGAAAAAGCTACAAAAACGCCCATTAATGTTTATGAATAGCTACAATTAAACAAGAGGTGTAAGGCTTGTTCTAAGACAGGGATGGGCAAACGTTTTTGTTCGCGGGCCAAAAATCGAAAAAAAAAAGTTCGGCGGGCCAAGGTAAATTTTTCTAAAATTTTAAAAACATATACAAATATTGCAATTTAAATATGTTAATGAGAAGAATGAAATTGCGCTTTCATTTTTAAAAGTTTCTTATATTGAGGTTCGAAGTGAGATGTACTGATTCTAAGGAACTTGGCCAACTGCTCATCTGTCACTCTACTTCTTAAATAATTCTTTCTAAGGTTCATTGTTGAAAACACTTGTTCACATATATAAGATGAAGCAAACATAGCACTGATTTTCTGGGCGTGAGATATTAAATTCGGGAAACTCACTTTCGATAATGATGTTATATTCTTTGAAGACTGCTACAGTTTCATTGCAGATGAAACACACTGGTTTATCTTTTACAACTGTAAAAAATATTTCTAGGTCCATTCATCATTAAAAGCATGGCATTCTGAATCAACTTTACGTTTTTTAGTAGACATTTTGGGGTTGAAATATTTTACGAATAACCCAAACAAGCACTAGCTACGCTATACTTTTAACAATTTCAAAACCACTATTCACAATGATGCTATATGTCCGCAATCTTTCCATACGCAATCAATAATACTGGAATTCGCGACAAAAGAAAAGACCGCTGGCTGGAGCTTAAAATGCGCAGTCTGCCAAATGTGAGGTCTGATTCACTTATATCGGATTCGCATACTTCTACCCGAAAAACAGATAACGATTCTCAAGCCAATCTACAGCATAACTACTAAAGTACTTTCGGGTTTAACACTTTACCGATTGAAAGGTGTTTGTGCTTGCTATTTCCATCGATTTATGTTTTGTAAAACAAAAATAGAGACAGTAAAAAGATCATCAATAATTTGAACAAAAGGAAGAAAAAAAGTAATATTTAAACAAAGTAGAAAAGGAGATGGAGATATAATATTTAAATATATATTTCTTTTAATTTGCCTCGAATCGGCAAATTAAGATTCTATCCGCGGGCCGGATACAGTCTTCCAAGGGGCCGGATTTGGCCCACGGGCCGTAGTTTGCCCATCCCTGTTCTAAGAGATCAAGCTGCATATATGTCAGCATCATTCGAAATGATGAAAATGAGTCGCAATGGAGTGTTTTGTCCCAACATAGCCTCGCATTTGTGAAGTTATGTGGTCTGAACGTTGTAAAGCTAGCAGATGTGTCTGAAAGTAGTGTTTCTTATTTCCCTCTACCGATTTAACAGTACATTGAAGCTACGAAGTTGCTACTCCCTCAATATCGAATTATGCAAAATTGGAAATTAAGACTGCAGCGTTTTACGCTAAGTATTTCAGCAATATAAAGAAACATTTTTAATAAGTTCAAGGAAAATGGCGACATTTAAGAAAAGATGAACGAAATCACTAACATCTGTTTCCGGTGAAAGTTTTATAAACCGCGTGCTTTAGAGCGGCTTGTAGAATGTATCGGAAAACTGAAAACGTAATAATTTTCGAAGGAAGAAGACTAGAATGTGTTGAAACATAGTCACGATTCTTTCGTAGGCGGTTTATGGTACAAAGTGTTTCAGTTATAAGCAAGAGACCTAGACGTTATTACGCTGGTGTTAACACTTGTTCGACTAGTTTTGAATTTGTAGTAAATGTCAAGTACGTACATTTTTTAGAATCGATATTGAGCGGTCATGATATACTCCAAGCTTTTCCAGAGATGTGGTTATGGAGTGCAGACTATATGTGATCGGTACGTTATTCAACACACAACACACAAGGTTCACACACAACATTTATTACGATGACCACACAAAAAAATACTATCAAGAAAGGTACATATTAAGAGTGGGGCTACAGGATTTTGCCCTTTCGACACTTAAGATACGCGTCTGTTCATGATGAGTTACAAGAATTAACTGATGATAGCGCCATCTATACTAATCTACTAAGGGCAGAACAGATATCGAACTCTGTTTCTGCCAATAAAAGCAACACCTTTCTCGTTCTGAAAGTGAGTAAAATGTTTTTCATGGTGAAATGCTAACTGTAATTAAGCTCGACTCCGTTCTTCTTAAAAATGTAGTAACAAATATCGTTTTCTTTTCAGTTTACGCTTTTATTTGTACTTGCTTTACATTCAGTAAATATGGATGGGGAGATGCCATATAACATAAAAGCAGTTTATTCCAGTAACTCATGCTACTGAAATGCTGGCGTAGCAGAGTTTATGAAAGAAACAATGCATCTATTCTTACGAACATAACATCTAATAAGCTACTCAAATAGAAAAGAATCTGAAAGGTTTCAGATTTTAAAGGTCGCCCAAAATGTTTTGTTAAGATTCCCTCCTGAATTCGCAGTCTACCAGACTGCTCTTACACTCACTCCTGTTAATCCGCTTTTTTTGTCTTTTTAGTCTGAAGCATAATTTTCTTCGCACTAACATCATACACATTTCGACAGCAATTTAAAAAATTTTAAAAGCAGCATAGCAGTATACATTTACCATACCCGATGCAAAGTTAAGTGTTGGTACGCCTTTATTTTTCTTTCTGTTTTCTCGCAGTTCATCAAATCCATGTTCAATTTTCTCACTAAGATGACTTTGCAAAACTTGTTTTGCATTTTATAATTAAATTGAGTATGTTTACTTTATCACTTAAATATGACGTTTTTGGCATTTACGCCACGTAAAATTCATTCAACAGCAAAGTAACAAAATATTTAAAAACAGCATATATTTAGATTTTACGATAGATAGTCTCGCGCGCTGCAGATAAAAATGTTTCATTCCGCACAGTGTTGCCACTCCTTCCTTTGAAATCGTTGAGTTAGTTAATCAAAAATTCGTTAAAGTTATACAAAATATGAAATAGATAATAAACGATATTCGAAATTCAAAATTCGTGCTTTCAGGTGCCCATGTTCGGGTGAGCGTCTACGTTACTCAAAATTTATTGGATCTAGGCACCTTTGTTTTTTCACAGGGAGAGACATATGAATACATACATGCAGATTCTTCATTATTTAATTACTTTAAATATAACGTAGGTGGCAACAATTTGAAAAGTGATACGTCGTTTTTTGTGATTCAAGGCAAAGTGCCGTAACGACATTAATAGTCCTTCTGCTCAAATTGTCCCTATGGATTGGAAGAAAAAGAAAAGAAAATCGGTAGTTTTTTTTAAACAAAACAAAATTTGTTAATAAATTAAAAACGTTTTACTAAGCATTTGTCAAAACATAAAAATAAAAGTAACACAAAGAAAAATATATACACAGTCCAGTCACATTAATGTGACCATCTGTCAAAAGCCAGAATAACCACCTTTCGCAGAGCGGACTGCTGCGAGATGTGCAGGAAGAGAGTCACATAGGTCCCTGAAGGTGTTGTCTGGGATGTTGAGCCATGCCGACTCTAATGCCGTGGTCAGCTGCGCTAGATTACGCGGTTGAGGATCCATGGCGCGAACAACTCGATCGAGATGGTCCCACAGATGCTCGATTGGGTTTAAGTCAGGTGAGTTTGCTGGCCAGGGGAGGACGGTAAACTCATCCTGGTGCTCTTCGAACCACGCACGTACACTGGCAGCTGTATGGCACCTCGCATTGTCCTGCTGGAAGATGCCATCATCCTGAGGAAAAACAATGCGCATGTAGGGGTGAACATGGTCCGCAAGGACAGATGCGTACTTGTATTGATCCATTGTGCCTTCCACAATGATCAGTGAACCTAGAGAATGCCAGGAAAACATTCCCCAGACCATAATGCTCCCGCCTCCAGCTTGGACCGTTCCGGCAATGGTTGCAGGGTGGTTCCTTTCAGAGGTTTCACGCCTTATACGCCAACGTCCATCTGTCCGATGGAGCATAAAACGCGATTCATCCGAAAACGCAACCTGTCGCCACTCAGTGGACGTCCAGCTGCTGTACTGGCGTGCAAATTCTAGCCTTCGCCGTCGATGAACAGCAGTCAGCATAGGTGCACGAACCAGGCGTCTGCTTCGGAGGCCCAGACGCAGCAATGTTCGCTGAATAGTACTTTGGGAGACACTTTTGGTAGCCCCTTGGTTCATTTTGGTGGTCAGTTGCTCAACGGTAGCCCGTCTATCTGCCCGAACGCATCTCCGCAACCGTCGTTCGCCTCTGTCATCTATGGCCCGTGGTGCACCACATTTGCCACGTCGCTGATTTTGGACAGTCCCATTTTGCCATGCACGGTACACTTTTACCACGGCGGCACGCGAACAGTTCACAAACTCAGCCGTTTCGGAAATGCTTCCACCCTTGGCCCGAAAGCCAATGATCATGCCCTTTTGGAAGTCGGATAAATCGCTTCGTTTCTGCATTACGCCAACGATTGAAATGTTTTCCGAAGCCCTCACACACCCTTTATATACGCTCAACTGCACTGTGCTGCCACCTGCCTTCTGTGATTGGTTATTTAACTCTGACATGGAAAGTACGTGGTGGTCACATTAATGTGACTGGACTGTGTAATTTACACTTACGTTTTCCTGAAATCTAAAAGTTCGTACCTGCAAGAAATTTCTTTTGGTTACAGTTTTGAATTCAAACAGACAGGTAAATATTAAAAGGGTTGGGAGGCTCATAATACAGTTTCCTTAAATGTAACACGGAAACGATATTATTTTGTGGCAAATATTTGAAAAGTGATACGCCGTTTATTGTGATCCAACGCGAAATGAAATTTCAATCCCATTTGGGACTAACGTTTCTTTTTGGTTAGTAATAAGACTATGTGAGTTCCAGTGGTTTGAAGAGACTGTTTTGGACACTAAGCAGGTTCTTAGTTTTCACACTCTACAGGAAATTCGAAAAGTAATTATACATCTACACTCTGTAAAGGTACTTTTATAAGATTTCAAGAGACTATTCTGATGATAATGTTGGACTACGGTTTGTACATTTTAAATTCATTACAGTTTGTATATTGTACATTTGTTTTATCGTGCGTTGTACCTTGATGATGATTGTTCTTTTTTCAGGGTATTCGTCTGAATGCAACTTACATTCACATGTGGTTTGCTAAAGAATCACATGCCGTATATGAAATTCTTTCTTGTGAGGCAAGAGCCTGCTGGTGTTTGGCTTGCAGTTTCCAGGAGAAGAATTGTCCCAATATTCGTTTCAGAAAGAATAAATTCAGATTATTATTCTGAAATCATTCAACAATTTATGGAATCAGGTAACAATGAGTTGATAATTTGTTGATGAATAAAAATCAGAAACAGAGATAAACGAGGGGAAATCAGTAATCTTGAAATTCAACAAGGCTGTGCAACCCCGCGTTTAGCCAGGCAATTTATAGTTCCTAAAATCACGTGGCCATGTCATTCTCCGAATTTAAGCTCAAAGCACTTTCCCTCATGAAGTTACGCATGGCATAAATTTAAGCAAGGAAAGATCTACAGCCTTCATGTACTTCACATTGGTTTCATAAACAACATTCCACATGAACAACTCGTAAGAATCTTCGAGAATAAGAAGAATATAATAATAAGAAGTGAAGACATGCCTGCATGCTCATGCGGATCGTTTACAATCATATAATATATCATATAATCATATAATAAACATTGTAAGGGGCAAAATGCAGCAGTTCCTCAACGAAGAACCCCCATACCAAATGCTTTTTATGTATTTCAGCTGCAGTTTCTGGATCAGAAGAAAATAACGGATAGACTTTAACAAAGGCAAGAGTATTTTACAAACCTTTAAACAGAATTCATAGGTTTTCCAAGAGATGTTTAAATTATAACGCATTTGGAGATATAACCTGCTTTATTGAACATCTTTTCTTCTTTCAAAGTTCTGAACCATATCACCGCAATACTTTAATCACCAATTCGTCGTTTGGCTGGTTTCACATTGCCTTGTTAAGTTCGCATCTTCTTTAAATTTCAGTAAGCCTCATAAGGTATTTCTCCCTTGGCATACCTTCGTGGTGTAGTAATCAGCACGCTCGACGCGAATTCGAGAGGTCCGTGGTTCTAGTCTCGGCAAAAGCGTTGCTCATTTTTCACGTCTCCTGTTTTAAAAAAATACCTAATGTCTCTACAGCCTCTTCTCTTAAAACTTTGAGGTTTTTTAGGAGCCTATTTGCATCATACCTTTGTAGTGCTTTATTTCCCGAATCAACAACAGGTTATGGTGCTTTGGTGAACATGTCTGAGAAAGGCATGATATGTCAATAGCAGTGCGATATACTGTAAAACAGTGGTCTTCAAAGTGTGGTCCGCAGAACCTCGAGGTTCTGCGAGTCAAACACCAAGGTTCAGCATGTAAGACTAAAGATTCAAAAAGAAAATTGTATAGTACTCACACTAGTTGACATTATCAGAAAGGAAAAAGTAAGTATCATTGGATTAGAAAAAACACTTCAACTACTACAATAAATCAGAAGACTTCCCAATGAAGAAGAGCAATAACGTATCTACCTAACGTTCCTATCAAAAGATTCGACTTTAAATTTAGGCAAGAGCAGCTTCTACGTTTTTGATTGTAGATTCATGCAGAACACCCATAAATTTCTCACACATCTACAAACATTTCGATGCCATTTGGAATAACAATATTTAGATGAAAAATCATTTTCAATGTATGTGGTAACAAAAAGACAATATAGAAACAAATTAAATGCAGATTATGTAATGCAATTGCCGATAACATCAGTAAAGCTGTATTTCGATAGTCTGTATAAAACATAGATAGTTTGTGCATCCATGTGACTAAAATATAGTGCGAAGATAGGTGACACGTGGGGATTTTAGTTACTGCTATTAATGGCATTAAATTACATTCATTTTATTAATTACATTTAAAGTATATTAATTTTGCTAATCACATTTAATTACATTAATTTTGCTATTATGTTAACATTTTTAAATAAAGAATACAGTACTTTTTAATTGCGTTTATATAAAGTATACTTATAATACTGATCTTCTCCAAATATTACTCGTATTTAAGATATATTTTTCGACGGATAGGATTTGGTTTTGTGAAAGATTCTTACATTTCTAAGGGTTTCTTAAGCTACCAAATGTTGAAGATAATTACTGTAAAACATTTTTTTTCAGAGTCACTGACGCCAAATACTTAAATAAAGTCTACAGAAAAAATGTAAATATATTTGAGAACGTCGATGCGAAGTGTATATGGCAAATGTAGTACTTATTTCAATAAAAGAACTCATTTATATCTACAACTAGCAAATATTTTTGGATGCACCGATTTTAAGAGGAATTAATAATTCATTTATTTTGACCTCTACAGACATTAATGACAATTACTGCCACTAAGAGCTCTAGAGCTAAAATTGATATTGCGTAGATTTACGCTTGGAAAATTGAACTTGCAGAAAAAATGCTCATCTAACATTTTGAAGTCTTAGATAAATAATTTAATTTCAGAAGCATTTAAAGTGTGAACTTTAATGGGTAGCATCATGTGTGTATTTACGTATGTTAGTCACTCATATATTTGCTTGTAGCAGTATATATTTTTAACTGCATATATATTTTATAATCATAGGTATAATTTACGAAGTAGAAACTCAAATTCACACATTAACAGTTTGTTTGTTCCCTGAAATACGTATATTTTAGAGCATTATATGCAATTTAAAATTCTTACCGTTTTATAAACATTACCGCCTGAAACAAATAAATAGCTTAGTAAATAATTAATTTTATACAGATATTCGGGAAGGAGAAAACGTACTTTATACATTATAGCAGTAATAAATTATCGAATAAGAGATGTAGGAACATCCAACACTTTATGCTAGCCTTTAAACGGAATAAATAAATATTTTCACCTTTGTATTGTTTACAAGCTAAAGTGCTGAATTTATAATCTAATAAGCAATGAATATTTATTAAATTTAGCGTTTATTCTTATTTTAACCTACTCATTTGACAAGCATTGCGAAATGGCATATTTTAATTATAAATTAAATGACATGACTTTATTATGAAGCGAGTAGCTGGTGTAATTAACTAAATTTGTTCTGGCTCAATTCAAGTAAAATTAACATGCAAGTATAAGAAATACATAATCTAAAAATACAAAATCGTAAATATGAAAGAAAGGGCCAAAAACATAACTGTCCTAGGGTGAAAAGTACTGAAAAGGGAAAAAACTCATGAATTAAATGTGGAGCCATCTGAGGTCTGAAGCAGTTACTCACAGTCATCCTTCTGTATAAGTAGATGAGAATTAAAAATTTAATTGTTGAATAAATTCAAGAAACTGCAGGGAAAGCTCTAGTCTCTCATGCTCCGTGTTCAAATCTTTAATAATCTTGGAAAATTCTTAACTTTTGCTAAAGAAGCCAGCATATTTGATTAATAAATTAGTGACCTGCGAATCAGTCTTTAAAGTAATGTACGAAGTCATTCATTTAACATCTGCAGTTTTTGAAGCAGCAGCGACATGAGGAGTCGATTTTATATGCTTTTCAGTTTCTTTTTAAATTCATTGGGCTGCTTGAAAGCAGTCTTATTATTTTTTTTTAGCATTGCGAAAATTGGAGAAAATTCGCAGCCTTTATAAGTCGCAATATGCGATTTTTTACACATGACACAGGTTTGTTTTTCTTCTTTTGTCAGAGTCCAAGTGTAGATTGGGTGACCAGAACACTTTAAACACCTCAGTGCATTGTTGAAGAAAAGCTGTCAGTGGCCAAATCTTTGGCAGGAAGCATTGTATTTCTTTTCGACCTCAATTGCCGAAATTTAACATGAAGACCCAAGGTAGTTTTCTTCTGGTACTTACTTCTTCCGGTATCATTTCTTGTCAGACACGCAAAAAATACAGGTAGCTTCATTTTCGTTCCATATTCTCCGCGCGACGAAGGGGGCACACGTGGAAGTTCATTGACAAGGGTCATGAAACTTTTTGAGTCTAGCTAACCATTTATGTTTTTAATATTAATCTATCTTTACTATTTTATGAGTTATTAAACATCAAAATGGGTCCGGGACTTTATAATCACCCTGTATATTTCTCATTCAATTAATCCAGTTCTCACTTCACGACAAGGCAAAAATGCATAAAAACTCAAAATATCTATGTTAAAATTTGAAATATATAGAAAACCACAGAACACTAAATACAATTAAAACAATTTAAAAAAAATATTTTTAAACTTGCAAAGCTTGCTTGCAGTTTCTGAGCAAAAACAAGAAATGCGGTAGATTTTTCGGTGCACAAAACTGAAAGTTTACTTTCAGTCGCATTCGGCAAAAAGACTTTAAAGGCATAGAAACTGACTTAACTTGTTGTGAACGCTATGCTGTGTCAATATATGGGATAATTTAATAACTTATATATGATAATTCCAGAATGTATTAGGCATAGTTTAATTGGCAGTAATAAAAGAAGACGTTACTTTGTTGTTGCTAAGCTTACTTTCTCTAGACTGGCAACAAATCCACTATTCTTCTCAGTTTCAAATATAAACAAATATGGCCACTACTGCAAAACAAATTAGGCTTAGCCGCATTTAGACAACTTTCAAATTGTTGACAATTCTACAAATATAATATACAGGTTTACTATAGGCATGAAAACCTTAACCTAAAGATAAGAACAGCATAATTCAATCATTTTAAAAGAAAAAAATGCACAATTTACAAACATGAAAGAATAAAGAAACTGAGCTCACTGAGCCGAGTAAGAGAGTGGATATATATATACACACATATATATATTTATATACATTTAGTGCAGCCGATTGCAACCAAAATAGGAGTTGCACATCTACATGTTATAGCAGTTCTATAAACAAAATTTCAACGTACTGAGGCTACTCATTTTCGAGTTATGCGAGATACATACATACATACATACGTACACACAGACTCCCCAAAACATCTCTTCAGAATCCATTTTAAATCAGTTTAATAATTTTTTAGGGAAATAGAGTCCATTATTCTGCGCTTAAGTACAGATATCATGCAAAAACATCGTTAAATTACATTCGATAGCAGTCACAATGGATATTTTCGTTGAAATATGATACCCGGAATTTTCCGCGATTAGAATATTTGCTTTTTACTTTGTACTAGGAACTAAAAATGGCATCATTTGAGCTGTTTTTAACTTTGTACGTGTGATGATAACTATTCCCACAAAGAACGAACATGTAAATTAAACTACACCGAGAATATTTATTAACACAGAGCGCCAACTTTCTGAAAACATTAATAATAACTAGTTACTTAACAACGTTTTAATAAATGCTTTCACAATTTTTTAAGTGAAAATAATTTCGATTTAAGTTTTTTCAAACACTTGAATTTTGGACTGAAATTTGTAGTAATTTAATATTTTATTTATTTCTAGAACTAATAAACATCTTTTCAAATTAAATAAATTAAACAGATAATTATACAAAATACAAAGATTTATTTAAAATGGCTCGAAGCTTAGTTTTGATTTGGCTGGTTTATTTGATTATGGAGGCTATTTGATCTAAGAGGAGGGATGTTTTCGTGGAGGTTATTCTAAGGGAAATTGACTTATATACACGTTACACATGGGAAAAATCACGAAAACGCCAATACAGCCAACTCGTTCCCCGGCATTCGAAACCCGGACCGAACTACCTGTGTTCATCAGTTTTACCGCTATGCCGATAGTGGAATTAACCTGTTTGAAGCAAAATTCTTTGTGGAGATTATGCTTTTCATTTAACGACTTTCGATTCGGTAAAAAATATTAGAAATTATTACGGCGGAAGAAAATTATGTGTTGTAAACCTTGCGTTCAAAAATTTCAATAAAATTCGTAGAAACGATTGCGTCTTAAATAGTTAAGTTTCTTTTTATTAAACAAGTGCGCAGGTCTTTGCTTGATGCTAATTAACAATTCCAACAGCCTTTTATAAATATAGAATTTTTCTTTCTTTATGTTAAATTTCTTAAAGGTTGTAACTTACTGTGACAAATGCGTAGAAATAGCTTATCTTAAAAATAATTCAGGTAGTAAATTGAACGCTATATAGCAAAATTAAATCAGTTTTTGTCTCTCTTTTAGTTGTTGTTTACAGTCTCACTTGTCTGGTAATGGTCAGCACTAGTCCACGATATCCATCGTGGCAAGAAGTCAGATGCGCCTATCGTTGACTAAAGTCCAACTTAAGTTGACAGGTGACAGCCCGACTTTAATTGATTCCCGCACCTGATTTCATTCTGTCCCGGCGGGACAGGTAAGATGGTTTCCCAAATCTTTTTCCCTACCAACTACCTCTCGAAAGGACTTTTGTCTCGTCGCATATTACAGTGACTCCATGCTGCATAGACACTATACATTTACAAACATCCATGCCTTCTCCAGAATTCCAACCCTAGCCCTTCGATACGGCAATCAGAGTTAAAATTTAATGGTAAACTCACAGAGAGCTTAAACTTTAATCTAAAATTTAGAGACTGGAATCTTTCAACATACATATTTTCATGAATTATTATTATTTAAGTATCAAATGACTCGAAACCATTAGATCTAAGAAGCAATAAATATTTTACTTAATTACTTTAAAATATTAAAAAATACCGCTTTCATTATTTATTTTGCTTAAAATGTCTACTTTTTTTTTGTTGCTATAAAAAAGGAGAAGTAAAAAAAATAAATAAAATAAAATCTTATGGGTAGTTCATGAAAGCTAACAAATGAAGGAGAGAAAAATATAATGAAAAATAAATAATAAAACACTTTTCAGGTTTTTTTTCTAGCCTTATACACGATCTAAGAGGAGAAATTTATGTAAAAAATAAATTTCCCAAGTCAATTAAAATATTGAGTAATATTGATGTACAACTTCCATAAAACTACTTCAAACGCATTACAAGCAAAAAAAATCATTGTTCATAGGAAATTATGACAAAATTGTTATTATGGGGAATTAAAAAAGTACAAATTGACGAAAATCATTTTGTTAATTAATCTCCCCCCCAAAAAACGAAATGTGTCATGTCTTAGTTTTTCTAAAGCACTTTATAATTACAACTTTATAAAAAAATTATTTTGAAGTATGTTTTTCTTTTCATTTTAGCTGGCAGATTTATAATTCTCAGTTTGTGTAGCATTCTCCTTTAAGAGAAATTATACTTCATAGGACTGTTAAACAATAATAAAAAATGCAAATTTTTTATTCAAATGGAGAAACCCTATTAATGTAACAAGAAATTATACTTGTTCTTTGAAACTTATTTTCATTTGAAACTCATCTCTTTATTTTAATTTTTGATAAAAAATTGCAATGCAATTACTTTACAAAAGATATTTTTTCCTTCCTCTTTACTATGCAAGTCGGAAAGAAGTGCACTTCAAGCAATTACCTGGATCTACCTAATATGGACAATACACAGAAAGCTAATGAATATTAATGTATGTGCGTTTTCATAAACATGGGGTTATGTAAGTTGATAAATTTTCGTAAATGTCTTCAGAACTTCGAAATTATTACGATATCGTGAACAGTAATTTGAATTAGATATTTTAAAATTAAGTAACAGTAAATGAATTTAATCTGAAGTAACGCAAATTTATTTTAGATATAAACGTATGTTTGAACATAATTAAAGCAGCTG
>KK118646.1:153274-164287 GCA_000611955.2 Stegodyphus mimosarum
TATAAGAAAAAAAAAGAAAAGAAAAACTACATGCATAAATATAATCTAAATATGCTGATGTTTAGAATTTTTAGGCATCTTTTATACATTCACCATGAGAACAAAAAAATCTAAGATTAAAGGCTGAGCAATTTTAAAATTAAAATTTGTAAATCTCATACAGTTTCTGTACACGTTCCCAAAAAAGAAAATGAAGTACTGATTAATCATAAACAGATGTGGCTTATTTCAAAACACTTTGCATGTGTAACCCTAATTAAATTGACAGCAAAACAGACATACGACATTGTAAATGTATGTTGATATTTGAATTTGCTGGACTGCGTTTTAATTTTTATGCGTTTTGTAGAGTTATGGATTGTTCTTATACATTTGTTTTAATCTAGGAGATTTTATGTTATAATTTAATTACGTGTTTTTGTTTAATGGCATTTGTGGCTATTTGTCCAAATTTTATTGACAACTTTTGGCATGGATCACAGAGTATCTCATTCTTCGTTTTCTTCCAGCAACCTCTCAAGAAGACATTGGGCTCAACACTACGCTAAGTGTCTCCATGCCAAAAAGACAATTTAAACCTAACAACATCCATGATTTCTCCGGATCTGATCCCAAAGCCATGGTAATAGGTGTCTCTACACCAATGTGAACAGAGTGTCCACTTGAATTGATATGATCGTTTGAGATGAACTGTCACTGCATAGCCATTATCGTTTTGAACAACTGTGGCCTTCATGTATTCCGAAAGTGAAATGTACACGTCTTGTCCTTCTAATGCCATCTAAGGTTTCAATGTAATTTTAAACTGGAAGAAAATTTTCCACTTAAATTTTAGGAATCGCAAGTTAGATTTTTTTTTTAACTTAAAAGTGTATTTTCTTCTAATGTATTTTTTACCCAACAGAAAGGTATTCTAAATTATCCACTGCATGATTTCAAAAACACTCTCTTCCAATGACACAAATCTCTTCTTAAAGTGCAAAAGAAGAATTGACTAAATGCATTGAATCAGTTGAAGGACAGGTCCCAAACAAGGTTAGGCTCTTCCCAACCTGTGACGTCACTTACTTACAGAAATGTGGAAAAAATCCACAAAGGGAGTAGTTGCTTTTGAGCAAACTAGGAGTCACTGACGTTACACAAGAGCAAACCTTGTAGTTTAGTATGCATAACTAGACGTATTAATGGAAAGCTATGCAGGTTATTTTACACTGCTCAAATCAATTAAAAGATATTGTAAGTTTTATATAAAATAAAGATATAAGGGAATTTTTTTTTTGCCGAAAATGGAAGAAGAGAATCACAAATGCAAATTTTTCTGATTTTCAAACTGTGGAGTATGCTAATTTTGAGTTCGACGTCAAAAACGTCGCTTCAGTGGCAGCGAATGAAATTTGACTTTCAACTGAATGAAAGACAATGAAGACAAGGATGATCGGCATTCAGTGACTGCTTTGTTTCGATGAGTACGATGTCTCAGCGAAGTCATTTAACCGATTCAGAAGCTTGGAGAGTTGTTGGTAGGTTAGAAGGGGGCCAAACTCAAGCCGAAGTAGCGCAAACCATTGGAGTGTCACAAAGTGTGATTTCCAGGATCTGGAACCGTTTTTTGGAAACTGGAAGTGTAGGCCGAAGACCAGGGCAAGGTCGTAGACGGGCAACAACGCCCAATGAAGATCGTTATTTAGTGTTAACGGCTCGAAGACACCGAAATATGAATGCTACTCTTCTCCAACAACACCTTCGCTCGGCTACTGGTAGGACGGTTTCAACTCAGACTGTCCGAAACCGGCTCCATGGTGTAGGTCTGTATGCTCGCCGACCGATGGTATGTGTTAGACTAACATCAAGGCATCGTCGCGACCGCAGGGAGTGGGCAACAGAGCATGTGAACTGGAGGAGAAATGAATGGAGCAATGTTCTTTTTTCTGACGAGTCCCGTTTTTCTGTTCATCCTGATAATAGGCGTATTTTCGTCTGGAGGGACCGCGGCAGTAGGAATAATCCTGCGTTCGTGCACGAAAGTGTCAGATTTGGCGGTGGGGGAGTGTTGGTGTATGGTGGCATCTCCATTGACGGGCGCACAGACCTCTACATCATTCGAGATGGACCTCTGACTGGTCGCCGATATAGGGATGAGATCCTCAGACCTATTGTAGTCCCTTACGCTGCAGCAATCGGAGATGACTTCATTTTAATGGACGATAACTGCAGGCCACATCGTGCTAACCTGGTGGAGGATTTCCTTTTCGAGGAAGGAATCGTACGAATGGAATGGCCAGCGTGTTCTCCAGACATGAATCCAATAGAGCACGTTTGGGACGCTCTAGGAAGACGAGTTGCTGGCCGCCAACCACCCCCACAAACTCTCCAAGAACTGGAAAGAGCTCTTCTGGAAGAGTGGGACAGAATACCCCAACTCGTGATTAATAGCCTCATTGACTCCATGCCTCAAAGGTGTTCAACGTTGCTGGCCGTCCGTGGAAACCATACCCCCTACTGAAAATGATTTCCTTTGAAGAAAACACCTTTTCTTATTCTTTTTTCTCATATGCACAAATTGTGTTTTTTTCCTTTTGTACACAAATGCGCAATAAAATGCATTTTTTTCTTCCAAACATGTGTAATTTATTCTCATATAGCCTACTACGTCTGTCGACCATGCATCAATCAGCTAAAAAGTTTCCCAGCCACAAAATCCACCTAAAACCGCAATATCCTTTAATTGTTTTGAGCAGAATATAAAAAAAACAATTCAAAGACTTTAAAAATGCAAATAAATGTTCTGCTTTAACTTAATAAAGATAATGAAAATGGTTGTTTGATATAATTAAAAAACAAGTAGAATTTTATTATATTAGATGTTGAAATATTTTTATCTTCTCCGCTACAAGAAATTACAGGAAAACTGTTGTCATACAGTTTTCGGTAGCAAGATATATATGTCAACTTTATTAATACATGTTTTATTATCTTTAATATTAACAATATACATCGTGTGTTAGAAAAAGGCAGCGGAATATCGGGGAACAAATGTTTGCGTGGGAGAACTGGATATATTTACTGAGGGTCCGGTTATGACTGTGAAATTGGTACAGCATATGTGGTTTACTTGTTTGGAACAGACACAGACTATGGAAAAATTAGACTTGCACCTTACAATTCGGTTTTTCAAGCCAAATTGGCTGCTATCATATTTGCTCTTAAATGAATTGATGAAAACCTGACTGTAAAAACATATATTAATTTATATATACAGACTCTTTATCTGGTTTGAAAGCACCCACAGATGTTGATAACACTATATTTTTGTTTCATGGATAAAAAATTTCCTTATAAAAGTTGAGAAAATACTTGAGGTGAAAATGATCTGGGTGAACTCCATATTGATGTTATGGGCAAAGGGAGGGTCGACATGTTGGCTAAAGAGGCGACTATTAGTAATGCCGGGATGCTTTCGATATTCGAGTATCAAGAAGAATTATTATTGGTAAATTCAAGGATTTCTATTATGACTGCTGGAAAGAAAAATGGAACATTTCGGGAAAAAAGAATGCTTATTTGTTGAACTTTTAATTTTCTAAAGCTATGAGTATGATATGGGCATTTGCTTGCAATCAAATAATTACTAGGCACGGGCGTTCCCGGCGTACCTGAAGAGGTTGAATTTGAAGTAATAGTTTTTAGTTTTGTAATAGTTTTTGTAGTTTTCGTAGTGCTGAAAGCAATACATGACATTTCGTCGAAGACTGCGTATTATTGCGTCATATTATCGAAAATCGTGGTAACATAAAGGAATTCTAATTGCCCCAGAAAAGACACTTGATTTGCAAAGAACTTTATAAATGGCAATAGGAAAACAATACTGAGAATTTCGATTTGATGTTTTGACTGTATTTCTGTTTTAATCTATGTTTTAACCTTTTGTTTTAATCTTTTAACTGTACTTTTGTCTGTATGTGTTGGGTGTGCTGCGTTAACTATGAGGCCAATTATTATTGGTCAGGAGGGTGGCAACACACTCGTATATTACATTACATATGCTCCAACTTCTGGCCATATTTTCGCCATCAACACACTTCGACTGCGGTAAAATGTTTTTAAGCATAAACAGTATATGCTTTAGATTAATTCTTTCTATACACAAAATACGAAACAAAATGACACAATTAAAATAATTTTATTTCTAAATTCTTACTTTGAAAACTGGAAAACTTAAATCAAACAATGCTCAGATAGATGGCCTTTTGACCAGAAATCGTTTGAGACGTTGTTTCATGATGGAAAATACAGAAATGACGTTTGAAATTTAGATCATTTTTATTTTGTGAAACATTTTGTAACCTAATGACTTCCCGCCCCACACGCTGAATGTCAAAAACAAAAATATTCCCAAAGGAAAAAGAGGAGAAGAGAAAGAGAGAGAAATTATTTCGAAGCTCTTAAAATTAAAAACTGAAAATTTTCCGTTTGTGAACCAAATTATTGCATTAATACCTTCATTAAAATTTTTATAATACCATTCTATTTAACCACATAACATTCAACTGAAATCTCCAATGTAAGAAAAGGAAAATAGCATTTACTGACGATTAAATATTTTTATCTCACTTTTACTAATTTAAATTTGAGTAATCGCTGGGGTATTAAAAATAATTAGTTTTTATTTTTTTTTCTGGCATGCAATGTATTACCATCGATTGCATGTAATACATTCAACTTTCATAATGCTTACTAGCTTTTACCAGAGGCTTCGCTCGCGTTGATGTCCTTAAATAAGTTTCAACTCCACGTGAATTTTAAAGATACGCTCCGCGTAAAATTTCAGTAAAAACTGCCCTTCTTCAATACCCATGAGCCGCGGATATTTTGGATTTACGTGGAGTGCATCTCCACGGAATTTAGTAAAACTGCTAAGTATATTTTTAATGACTGAAAAATGTTTCTAAAGAAGCGCCAAAAGCCGTAAATCCTGAAGGATTTTAAATAATAAATTATTTTAAACAAATAAAAATTGACAAACGCTTTAATAAACACTTAATTAATAAATGTTACTCTTTCACGCCTTAACTACTTAACCGATCATCATGAAATTTTCAAGAAACAGTTTTGATATATTAGAAAAGGTTATAGGCTATAAAATGTTTGCCTGGTTTAAGCCACGCACCTGCGCGCGCGGACAAACTTTTACATCGTTTAACTTACTGTTCTGAAACTTTCAGCATTTAATGTTTATACAACGACACTCATTTTAAGCTATAAAACCTATTATATAGTTTAAATTTCAACAGATAAGTTACATTACATAGCCTATAACCTTTTCTAATATATCAAAAATATTTCTTGAAAATTTCATGATGATCGGTTAAATAATTAAGGCGTGAAAAGCAAATCAATTTAGCTGAAAATATGTTGTGACTTATCTCGTTTGTTTCACAGCGACAGGACTGCTGCTGTCCCTGGATTAAAAATTTGTCACTGTTACCTTAAAAATGCAGTCTGACCTTTGTCCAGCTTTGGTCTAAGTTTTGATAAAGAACATCCTGGGAAACTAAAGTGAGTGATAAAAACGCTATTGAGGTAGTATACCTCAGTTTCTCAATGGAGCATTCGGCACCAAATTATTTTAAGTACCATCATGCCAGAAAATTTAGTCGACACTATATATTTGCAAACTGCTGCGTCCTCTCCAGAACTCGGACATGGTAAGAAGGCTATGAAAGTCTGTCCCCTACCATCATAGCAACAGGGCAGCAGCTGAAAATATTCTGTCATCGCTGGTTCAGTGTGCTCTCGTTATTAATATCTCAGCAGCGAATATTTTAATTCCCAAATATCAAGTAATGCGGCGATGGCTCTTACCTGCTTTCGAAATAAATACTTTAAACTGCTTTGAGAAAATTGTGTATAGTTCCTGCAGTGTGAAGGAATATTAACAAGATTCCACTAAATGAGTTTCCTTAATTGAACTTTTAAATATCATTTTTCTTGGACGCTACTATAAACAGCAAATAAGGAAAATGATAATTTAAATCCTTCTTTAGTGCACGAGTGCTCTGAAATTCCCACCTTTGGTAACATATGGTGACTCATATTAGGAGAAATTCCTTGCCAACATTATATCTTACGCTGTAATGTTCTTTGCCGCTGACGCTGTGACATGTGGAACTGAATCTCATTAAAACATTTACAGAAATTTGTACCAGTGTCCTTTCACAGATACTGATTTTGTTATCTCTTTAGATCTGAAGAATGAAATCTTAAACATGTAGGTAACAAATGAATATAATTTCTTACTTCACCGCTAGAAATGCAGAAACACGTACGGAAATTAACGCCATCGCTTTTAAGGCTGTGTTCAAAATATCTTTCACTTCATTAGCAATGAAATTAATTCTGCACGATTTTAAGGATTATATTTTTGAGACATTTATATTGTATACCGTGAAAGGAACGTTAGACATCATGGTGTTAATTGAGAAGTATTGTATAAGTGCAAACAGAGAGAAAAGTTCCATTCATTAATGGATATTTATTCCTATAATCTTCATTATTATACGCACACTTTTGCATTCCTTCATTACACATCTATTACTGCAAACACACATACACACACCTATTGTTCTAAATACACATCTATTCTTCTAAATATTTGTAAATATTTGAAACTTTTTTGATTGCATTTTTGCTTTTACTTCTTTGAACGTAATAAGGGAAGTATTGTAATCGCGAAACATTTCGGGTTATCATATTTCAACGAAATTACAAAATTCAACGAATATCCATTTTGTTCGCTCTCGAATCCATTTGAAGTTCTCTTTTGCGTGACATTTGTTCGTACGGACAGAATAAAGGATATATTTTTACAAAATGGACTATAAAATGGATTTAAAATAGGTTCAGAAGGAATATTTTTGTGACTTCTGTACTCAAATACGTACGTAAGAATGAATCTATATCGCATATATATATACATATATATATATATATATATATATATAAGCATACCCATGCATATATATGCAACAACGTTTGAATTTAAAGATTATGCAACTTTTACTCTTTTATACTTCTATGTTGATAAATAATTTATAATTTGCTTTAAAAGTGACTGATTTATGTTGTTCTTATGTTCCGGTTGAGGTTTTTATGCTTTTAGTTTCTGCATACAATAGCTGTAGGATTATCAACAAGTTAAAATTGCAAGTTTCGCTAGGCGTAATGTGTCGGCTATTTGTTTACGTTTGAAACTCTTAATAGTAAAATCAATTGGTGCACCTACTTCAGTGTCTTTTTACCCGATGGTAGCAGACGTTAGCTTACATTTTTTATGCCCCGAAAATATTGACTTTTTACCCGTTGGCCATATTGCTTGTTCTTGCATACAAACTTTAAAGTTAACTAAAAAAAAAATTTAACTCTTTCTAACTGTATTTGAAGTTTTAAGTTTTTCTGTGTTTTACAATTTTAAGAAAGATGTTTTGAGTTTTCACGTATTTTTGCCTTGCCACTAAGTTAGAAATGAGTTGATTGATCAAGAAAGAGATCTCTAATGGAATTCCAAGAAATAAGTTTAAATGACATACAGGATGAAATATGAATAATTTAATTGGCCATAATAGGAAATCATATGGTGTCCACATCAGACTATTATCTGTCTTGTAGTAGTAGTAGTTTGCATTGCTTTATTGATTTCATTTATTTATTGTATTTTGAAGGATTTTATGATTTATTTTTGTTTAAGTTAATTTATAGCCACATGTCTTGTATCTAATGCAGTGAATTGTAGAGTTTTTGTTTCTGAGTGCAACAATGTTTGAACGGTAAAGTAGCTCAATTAGAACCGGAGATATAAGCAATTTCATTCCTGATGTGTCTTAATGAAAATTGTTGTCCTAACACATTTTCGAAGCCCGATTGATTCTGTCAGAAGTTTCCAGAGGGATGCCCTGCAGGTTTACTGCAGATCGGAGAGTACTGAAAGTTAAGATCTGAGAGCCAGAGTATTCAATAAGTACAGATTTGGGAGCCAGAGTATTCAATGTGAATCCTCTGTGTGATTCAGCGGGTAGATGAATTACGAGTTAGAGCTTATCCTGATAGTGATTTGAGGAATTTCGGGATTTATTTCGTTTGTTAAGGATGAAATGCTTAATATCCGCATTCTCCTTGATTTATGTCCAGCTTTTATTTCACCGTGTGGGCTACTTATTGTGCTTATTTTCATGATAATTTTGTTCATTTCTTTCTGTTTATCTGGACTGATTTTTTAAAGAAACATTAATGACCCCACAGCTCGCAATAATATGCATAAACCTAAATAGCCATTCACTAACATATATAAATTTTAATTTGGATAAAAGGTAGCGTAATAGAATATAAATATAATAATCAAATTTCATAAAACGTTTGTATCACTTGGAAGAGGTATATGCCAATACAAACCAGGATAATATGAAACAAATGTGTAAATCTTGTAAAATGATAATTGGGCAGAAAGGAAAAACACGTTTTTAAATTAAAAACTCCACTAGTAATAGAAATATTCTGGCTTTAGACGTCTCCTAGGAGAGGAACATCACAATATAAAATCGGCCATTGTCATTATGACCATTATTTTACTACCGACCAACATTTGCCCGTTTCCATTTCGTTGCATAATTTTTTAAGTTTTTTCTGCACTTAAGTACAAATAAAATTTACGTGGAAAGATAAAAGTGACTTATTCACTAGTTTGTTTCACGGTTCTCTTGATACTAGCTTAAAACTTTGGTTACCTTAAAAATAGCAGACTGACCTCTCTCCAGCTCGTTCTAAATTTTGATAAAGAACATGATGGAAAACGAACCTGAGTGCCTCCTAACCCTATTCCACTACTTTAATCTCTTGATAGGACTTTCGACTCCTCAGTATTTTAAGTGTCTTCATACCACCAAAGACAATATATGTTTGCAAATATCTATATTTTCTTCGGAAGTTGAACATAGCCCTAAGGCCAGGAAAGTCTGTTTCCTTTCCATCATGCCAACAGAGTATCAGGTTAAAATATTCTGCCACTGGCGGTCAACCTCTCCATAGGTCTTTTGGCTCCTCGGTTTTTTTAAGTACACCCGTGAAAGCAAACATATTATAAACTTACAAACATCTGTGCCTTCTCTAGAATTTGAACACAGCCCCAAGGCTATAAAAATCGGCTTCCCTATCATTATGACAGCACGTCTCTACCACCATGCAAACTTGAGTAAGAGGGTATAGATTCTGTCAACTGTCTTGAAAAATACTTTTGCATACCTTTGAAACTACATAGAGAAGCGTTTTGTCTAATAGTGAATGAAAGAAATTAACAGGGCATTCGGATTAAACGCATTTTGAGTGCTGAAAAACTTTGAGTAAGGCCAAATGCCCTCGACTTTCAGCTCTAAGACATGAAATCTTTGTTAATAGAATGTTCGTGTTAATAGTCAGTAATTTAATGATAACGGGGTGAGTGGGCGTCCCCAGGCATCAGGAAAAAGGACTTTAATGTTTTAAGTATATCTACAATCTGAAGACACACACACAAATAAAAGGTATACACTGGTGTGCAAAAAATAAGGACGAAGTCCAAAAATTAGCATATCAGCTGAACGAAGAGGCAGAGCGGACAGAAAGACCAATCAGGAGATTAAGTAAGGTGACGTACGGTAGCACATGCGCAGATATGCAGGTAGACGTAATGGGGGAGTGTCTGAGTAGTATAAAGCATGTTGTCGGTGTAAGATCAGTATTTCTGGCAAAGAGATTGCACGCCGTATAGCAGTTAAAATTACACCGAGTTGCTGCCTCAGAGAGAAATGGCGAATAATCAATCTGTTAGACGACATCTGGATGCTTTTACCCGAGGTCGAATCATTGGGAAGTTGGAGGAAGGCCGCAGTGTGATAAGTGTGGCTGCAGAGTTCAGAATTGCTCACAGCATCGTTTCACGACTTTGGAGACAATTTCAAACTACAGGAACAGCTATCCGAGGGTTTAGTAGTGGTCGTTCACGAGGAACCACACCCGCAGATGACCGGTATATTGCCTTACAGGCCAGAAGAATCAGGCGGCAGACAGCGGGAGAAATCGCTAGACACACGACACAGGCGACTGGACGACCGATATTGCGTTTTACCGTGGCCAGAAGACTGCAGGGTGATGGTCTGTTTGCAAGACGCCCTGTATGGTGTGTACCTCTAACGCCTGCATGATACTTTTTCAATAAAGCTTTTTTTTTATCCCTCTGATTTCTCTTTTAGTAAATGTTGCTTACATTACTCATGTCCTTAGGTATTGGGGATCTTACGATATTAAATGTGTTGATTTGGAAAGCTTTTGTGCAAAGTTATATTGAAAAAACCGTCTCGTCCTTAATTTTTGCACACCAGTGTAGTCCTATGTTTCCGTTTAACTGGGCCGACTGACGAAATTTAAGTTGAGGTGTTCATGTCTCGAAAGCGTGATTTAGAATATGAGTTTTACATAGCATTGTTCTAACATAGGCATTTTGGACGCGAAATTGAACGTTTTCTGAAATGACATACCGATTTTTTTCCATATGTCAGTTCTACGATTCAGATTACGCCAAGGTGCCAATTTTTGTAAAAATAACAACTATAATTTTTAAAAGATTAGCTCGCAAAATTATAAATCCTCAATGTTACTTGAATTTGCTATATATTTACTAATATGTCTTTCTTATTCAACTTATTTGATTCCTTCTTTCACAGTTCGAAATTTAGGTTCAACGCAAGTAAAATTTGCAGCTATTTTTTAATTTTTTTTAAAATTTTATGATTTTAAAATTTGGGATTTCAAACTTTCCTTAGATATACGGGAATTTATATATTTGTACGTTTTGAAATTCGACATTTTCTTACAAGCGATAACAAAGCCAATTGTATTTTATTGATCCAAAAACAACAGCTATGATTGAAAACATAATATGAGGAAAATTCCTTGAAAGAACATAACTTTTTTGCATATTCTTGAATA
>KK118646.1:164323-182166 GCA_000611955.2 Stegodyphus mimosarum
GGAAAAAGCAGATTACTATAAATTAAGAATTTCGACACGTGAATTATTCTTGCAGCAAACTGTAAAAGGTGTGCCAAGATGAAAAAGGTGCGCCAAGATATTTTTTTCTTCTGCAAAGTGTACTTTTTTGTAGAATTATCAAACCGAATGAAGCTAAACAGTCGTCTGCAATGAAAACGTTATGGACGTCCAAGAATTAAGTCGATAACTTATATTTGGCGCTAAAGACTTTTTCGACAATGTGTGTTTCAGTTGCTCCTTGTGTGTTCAGCTTTTCAAATTCGGAGTTAATTAAAAGCTATATTCGATTAACAATGAGCCGAATAAGGCTTAACGCAATCCTTTGCGTGAAATGTAGCAGAAACTAAAAACATTAATACAGTAGCTAAAAATATTAATTTTGATTAAACTCTAAAGAAATTTAAATAGAAAGTTACCACAAAAGAAAGCTTTTTTATAGACAGAAAAAAAAAGTTTAAAACATTTTTCAAATTATAAAAATTACAGATTCATAATTTCCTTCTGCTTTTTATATGTTTATTTGCTATTCTATTCTATTATATCTGCTATTTATCTATTCAGTTTTAAATTGTTGTTTTTTAGGTATATTGTTTTTTACACCATTTCGATGATTTTCTTTCAATTAAATAAAATTTATTAATATATTTGTGTTGACATTTTGTATGGTGATCATTCGAATCTGGAGAGCTCAAGGGACATTCCACCCCGTGCCTCGATAGCTTTAGGTATGCCACCCTTAACAGTACATTGGATAAAATTTCTAGAAATGGATACAGCACGTGTCGTTTCTTACTTTTTTGTGATAGAAGGAATTTATAATTCCGTCAGAATCAATAAATGAAACAAGACCATTCTTGTTGTAAAATGAATTTTTCCATAAAAGGGAATTATTCCTTGTTTTTGCCACTCAGTAATTTCAGTTATTTACACATACTGAGAACACTTCAGGAAAAATGCATAAATGTTCTCAGACTTCCATCACTAAATGCATATATCTTTTCTAATAAGATTGAAACAGATCAATATATGAACATTACACACTGTGTACAATTGTTTCCGTCCTATGATACTGCAACCATTGGCCGTAGAGCTATACCGTATTTCCTCGCACAAATTTCCTCTAAGCTTTTTATCCCTAATTCTGAAAATTTTACAAATATTCGAATGATTTTCTCCTGTCCCTACAGTGCATAGTTTAATACTGTGAGGGACAGTTTATCGTTAAATTGTATTCCCCTGATTAATTTAATTTCTGTAAGTTTGTATACGCATTTTTGTATTACTATTTCATTAATTTTATTTTCATTTGCACTTATTTTTTGAAATCAAAGTATCAAATTCTTTTTAGTCCTATCCATTGCTGATATATCCAATATTTGGATATTCGAATCTTTTATCTCCCTCTTCTTCGTTCCTCTGATGTCCCTCTTGAGAACTTCGTCAGTACTCTTTCATGTGAGATTCCCCTGGAGCTTTACGTGACTGAGCTAAGCACGCCGTATTTGGATCAGTTACAGTCCAATATTTTATTGTTAGTATCACTACGTATTCTTATCGAAATAGAGGCTTCTTTGAAAGAAATAATTATTGTGATAGATAACAGTAGTTAATCATGACAACTGTTGTTACCTTCTTACTGTAAGCGCGTTTTTCGGAAGTTACATTACTTGCATATGTTTCGCCTTTCAATTTCTAGACGGTAAAATCAGCTAGAAATGAGGAAAAATACTGTAATTTCCAATACAAAAATGTTTTAAATAACATAAATATTCATAATCTGACATTTTAAAATTAATAATATTTTTTATTCCCAATGGCTAGGTAAAAAGTTACAAAGAACTAAAATCTTGCAAAAAAAGGATTACAAACAATAGAACAAAGATAAAAAAGACCAATGTCATTGCCTAAGAATCGCTCTTACCTCTCGGTATCTCGAACCACGAAGAGCCTCACATCGAAGCAGGTGGTTCCTGTACATTTCTTCTCCAGGACTGCAAAGTGGGCAAATAGGATCGCTTGAAAATGCCTATGCAGTGCAGGTGAGCGGCAAGGCAATCATGTCCTATAGGCAGACGGAAAGCTGCAACTGTAGTGTGTCTTCGATTATCAGGAATAAGAGAAGGACTTATCATTCTCCAACGTTTCAACGCTGTACGGGGTCTGACGATCTCCTAAGGTATTAGATGTAAATGAACTTTTTAAAAACAGTTTAATCCTCCAATAAGAAACGGCTGCATTTGGATGTTGTAGTAAGTTGGCATTTCCTTTTGCAAGTAAGTTCTCTTGTTCATTGCTCCAAAGGCCACAATGGCTGAACACCCACTGGAGAACAATTTGTTTCCCCTAGTGAGAGTTCTCAGAAATTCCTGGCATTGCAAAATTTGAGGTGTTAATGGGTGTTCAACAGAGCTAATTGATTGAATGGTTACGTGAGAATCAGAAAAAATGACTGCCTTTGCAAACTTGTAATGAATAGCTAATAATTGCTGTAGGGTTATACACACGGCTATTACTTCGCCATCAAAGGCGATACCAATGTATCCTGCTGGGGGCCTATAAAGAAAAGAGATTCGAAAGCACACCAGCTCCAACTTTTAAATAATTAATTTTGCAAAAATTACGAAGCTTACCTTTTCCCAATGCTTAAAATTTCTTGCGTGTATTTAAAAAAATTCTATTCTCGTTATAAAAAGTAAATTACAAAATAGTGATTTCCTGTTCGACAGTAATTCACCAAGACAATTTAATTAAATTTGGTGTCCTATTCAAGAGCTGTATACAAAGTGAGGAGCAAAATGATTGCATTATTTCGTAAAAAAATATCGGATTAGGAAAATAATTTATGACATTATACAATTTCACTCTTTTTGGAAGAATAAAACGTAGACCCTACTTAGAAGACGAAGTCTCGCTCTGTCTTTGAAGAATAAATACTGCAGAAGAAGGTTTTAACCATTTTATTTGAATTAAATGTAACACGATGTATGCACTCGGTGCTCACAATTCGCCACCACTTCTGGCTGAACTAAATTTAACAGAAAATAAAAATGCAACGAATCGCAATAAATTTGAATGGCTAACGACTGGCTCTTTAGTTTTCTAAAACGCTAAGTCGGTTGCACTCAGCAAAGCTGAGTCTAGAATATCAGTATAAACCGTAAGGTGTTTAATAGCAACTAGACGGCTAATTTCAAACACGCAGCACAAACTAGGAACTAACCCCGCTACTACTCTCACGAACTCTTGAAACGCAGCTTAAGTAATGCTTCCGAAACTCAGATTTTGCATACTACGTCATTTAAAATTCACATTGTGGCAGGAAACTGAAATCAGGAGGGACAACAAAGTCGAGCCAAAAATATTGGTTAGAATAAAGGTCTTTACAATTTTCCCGCCAGAATTCAAATACATGAAAATAAGGCCTTCAAACGACCTGTTCTAAAAATTTCAATTCTAACTTAAACTTGGAGACATAACCTTACAATATAATGCTACGAAATCTTTAAAATCCTAATACTAAATCTACTAAATCCTTAGGAACACAAGTTGTCATCTGAATTAACATCTTTTTCGTTAACTCTTATGTCCTCCCAGTGGATCTGAAAGGAAACTAATATTAGTGGAAGTTCTAAATAATGCATACAATCACTAGACAATTTAGGAACTTTATTTTCGCTTTCGCAAGTTTAATTTTCCAATCAGTAGCTCTTCAGCTTATGAGCATTCTTAAATCTTTGAAAGCAAGTAAAAGTGGTGTGTTTAAGTAACAACTTCTGCCTCTAACCGACAATCTATATATGAATAATCTCAAACACACTAGACTTCAACAGACTCCTTATATTCAAACTCATAGTGTACTTATTCAACATGCATTAAATTTGTGCTCAGCCGGAGAGCCTAACTATTAATTAACATACTTAAGCTAGCCTTTTAAATTTTTCTCACGCTAGCTTTTACATTTCGCTAAATTTTAAGTTTCAATTTCTGAATACAGTTTCACAAAATTACACATTCTATACATTCAGAAATACACGTTTACACTAAACACAGTTGAAAAACACTATATAAATCTATATACAACTTTCCAGTTTCTTTTATCCAAATTAAACAAAGGTGCTAGAAATAAATAATTTTATCTCGGTAAGTCGCATAAAACAGTCGCTCGACCAAACTGCATAATGCGTGATGTCAACGAAAGGTTCCATAGAAAATAAAATTCCAGCTTCTTGCTGCAACAACTGATAAAACCTCGCTTGAGGCAAAGTAATTTAGATAATTCTTAACACGCACTCTATATATTTGTAGTTATAATAAGACTGAATACTTGAAAATGAAATAAAAATTACTGATCTTTTCGATATGTCGCAGTCCATTATTCGTTTATTCACGAACTGTTGCCAGGTAGAGTATGTGGCTCTGACTGCTACCCGCTGGCGTCTGGACTTTCATTTTTCCTTAGGCACGGGTTAAATCTTTCTTTTCCTGGAACAAACCTCTATCCTGCTTGACTTCTAAGCGAAGGTATCCTCTGCGCATGGTCTTTTTCTCCCCTTGGGGCATGCCGTCCGTTGCCTGCGCTGGAATACTGTCCATTTGTTCTCAGTCATCTAGGCTCTGCCTCTTGCAGGGGAACACTCTTGTGTCTTTCACTGGCTGTAGTTGACTTGTTCTCGCTGACAGCTGGTTGTAGTCTGGTTGTCGTGGCTCCTTAGTTGTGCATTGCGGCTTCCCTTTCCCCGACTGCTGATAGTACTCTGGTGGTCGCGGTTGCTTTGGTTGAGCGTTGGGGCCTCCCTTCCGCCGACCGCTGGCGGTACTCTCGTCGACGTGGTTCCTTCTGTGATCGTTTCGACTTCCCTTCCGCCAACCACTCGTGGAACTCGTGGACTCGTCGTTTGCTGACCGGCCATGAAGACTGTTCTACTCTTTTTTCTTTTCACTAGCTCCATCCCCTGGCCCCTTTACTTTCTCATTTTTTTCTCTTTTTCCTGTGTTGGCTTTATGACTCTTATGCTGCTTGGCTGGAATCCCGTTGACTTTCCTCTTAGCAGCCACATCTACTGACCGTGTATGGGCTGCAGCTTGCTGGTCTTGGCTCGAAGCTGTATTACTGTCAGCATCACTGGAATTCTGCAATAAGTCGTTAAGAAGTGTATACCTCATGGATCGTATATTTTTTAATTTGATGAATATTGGCATTTCTACGCCATTGCCATTTTTAAGACCTCTCAAATTTACGGCAGAACTTAGCTACTTTGCGTCGGGAGAGCAGGATACCTTACGTTTCAATTTTAACACTTTTTCACCTTCTTTAAAATTTCCTTCCCTCCGCCTTCTATCATCATAATATCTTTCCTTACTTCTTGCCATGTCAGATTTAATGGCCTCATCGACTAGATTTTTTATATGCGACATTTGGTGTTCAGGACTTTTATTACCTCGAAACTGGATCGGTTTATTGAGATTACTGTAAAGCATATTACGGCTACCTGCCTAAGGGGATGGATGTCTTCGTGGACTACGTTCTAAGAGGAACTGGCTCGTATACACGTTACACATAGGAAAAAACCACGAAAAGGGCCATGCAGCAGTGGTAATTTGGACAGAGACCACCTCGTGCGATGTATTTCAATTCGTGGAAAATATGAGATTGAGCAATATTGGTTTGCGAAACTACGTATGAGTCAATGACATTTACTTCTGTATTATTTTTTATTTTATTATCCTGCTCATGTCATATGTATTCTACATATTAAGCCTTTTCGTTGTTAGCGAAGTCATTAGAAAATCACACATACCTGTTGAGAATTTCCTTAATTCTCGTTTAGAAAAGTAAAAAAGGTTTATTTAGGTATTTTATAATATCCGCATACGCACTTCTGGCAAATCACTGCTGTTTTCTGCATTCTGATGTGTTTGATTGGCAGTACAGTTGTAAATAAAATGCATTTGAAAAAATATGCATTAAATTCTATGCGATTGATGTCTGATACGTAAGTACGCATTAGATTTGCGCGATCTGCTACGGAACTAATTCAAAGAACCGGTTCACTTTAGTTAACGAATTTCCATTGAGTCCAGAAAAAGGTATTATAGTTATTTTACAGTTTACAGAGGGCTGTTCTTGGAAGAGTGCCAGGAATACAGATCAGCTATCCCTTCATGAAATGACTCACTTTAATGAGCGAGCAAAAACTAAATTCACGAAAAAAGAGCGGAAGAAGTTGGAAGCATACCAACTTTTCCATTTTAGAGGAGACAAGAATGTTTATCATCCCATGTTAAAATTTGATTTAATTTTCTTATCATTTCCCAACTTTTTGCAAAAGTTTTATTCTAGAAATTTATTGTTAAGTCCGTGTGTACAAAAGAGACTTTAACTAAACTACATTTGAAACAAATTTGTTCAGAGAGACTCCTTAAGAGATTATGTGGTGGAGCTTGGGGATCCAGCAAAACCTTCAAGACGTGGAAAGAAAAAAGGTAGATTAAAGCGGTCCTTCACCCTACAATTCGGCAATGAAGTCAGAAGAGAAATCAAATTACAGCGTGAAGATACTGATACTGTTAGAGAACCTCTTCTCTCTACCAGTCCGTTCCCACAAGCAATTATAAATTTAAACCTCATGCAACCTTGTAACAAAAAAGAACCAGCTGAAGTAATCAAATGCATCCACACCACTAATGAACTTTCAAATTCGGCCCAAAATCTAGCAGTTGCATATACAGATGGTTCCTCCGACTCAGATTTGGACAGGAGTGACGCTGGCATCTTTTTCATTCATGCTAATGGTGAATCTGAATCCCATAAAATACCTGTTGGTAAAATTGTCTCATATTATACCTGCGAGTTCGTGGCCATCAAAACGCTTTAGATATCTACTATTCTCTGATTCTAAATCTGCGCTCCAAGCTACCTAAGGGGCAACTTATCCAGGACATTATCATGCTCAGGAACAAACCTACTGCAGCCCGAAGGACCTGATACCAGCGCATGCTGATATTTACGGAAATGCGTATGCTGATGGCCTTGGCAATAAGGTCCGAAATAGTTCTCAACTATCCAACAGCTTAACCTTTACCGATGCTGACGCAACAGGCAGCCGAAACCTTACCTCTTAATCCATCAGGAAGAATTCCATTCCTGCCCTGAATTGTAGCCGTGTCACATTTCCACTACCATAGCCAGACTGAGGACAAAACATTTCAAAGAAATGAAGATATCCTCTGATGGTTAGCAAAAGGATAATAGCTGTCCTCACAGTACTGATATCCAACTTTCTCCGGACCATCTCTTCGACTGCCCTGCTATTTTGGCCATGCTCTTCAATATATATAGCTCCCTCGTACCAACTCCTCTATTCTTCGAAAATTATTGATGTTGTTGCTGCTGTTCTGGACACTTTCGATCCTATTTGACTTCTCTGCACTGACTCCTCGGATAAGACAACAACAATAGTAGGCTCGCTCGATTCTTTTCGCTTTTCACTCCAGTCTCCCTAAACTATCCCGATCCCAATGTTCGTTCGGTTCTCTACATCCTTGCTAATTGCCCTTGATTCACTTATCGTTCCGGATCTTTTTCATGAAGGTTATTCTCAGTAAACGCTGAATCTTAAAAAGGAACCGATTAATTTAAGTGAGTGGAGATTTCCGATCCCAACCCATAAAACAACAGTTGTCTCATCCTCTAGTACGCATTCATGAATCTGTGAAAGCATGTTATAAAAACTGCAGTACTGAAAACATCTCTTGATCAAATCTGAAAAGAGATATGATTTCTGAAAATAGGTCTCCCAGCACAAAAAATTCTCTTAAGTATGTACCATTTATGATTGTCTAATAAAAAAAGTATTTCAAGAAAGCCAGCTAAGCATTTGGCAGAAAGATTCCGCTTTCACGAAAGCATATTTCTATTTTAAACCGTTTTCGTCATCTGTTATCAAAACATAAAAACACAGTCTTGAACTCTTTGGCATATACATTAGAACAAAACAGAGTATAAAAAATATTTTCCTCTGCATGTAATCCTAAAATATTACAGGAAACTGGAATGCCTTTTTTTTTTCCTTTCTTTTCCTTTTGAGTGGAAAGCACACACTTCGGAATTTGGGATGAAATATAAAATACTGGTAATATTTCAAGCGAAAAATTGAAACAATGTTGATTCCAGGAATCTTTGCTGTTCAGGACTTTATTCACTCAAAAGTGGAAAAAGCTGTATATTTTTAGTTTTCAAAGTTTTATATCGTTCTTTGAATGTGAGAATAGAGATGCGTAAAGTGTTAGCAGGTTTAACAATAGATTTTTATAGTAGTTGAAAGAAAACGATGATTTTCTTAACAGATAATTTATTTTTTTCTTAGCTGTCTCTTTCAAATCCTAATAGTTGAGCAGCAAAAATACAAACAAAGAGGGGCATCAGCTATTAGTGAATGTAAACAAATTAAAATTTATTGTCAGTTCTGAATTTTAGACAACTCGGTTTCTTATGGATAAAACAATTTTGTATTCTTAAACTTGAAATTACGAAAGAAAGATAAGACTTATACGTGAGATACTAAATGAGAAAGAAAACTAATATCTTTAACATAGGAATATCCTTTTTAATTCCTCCCTTTAATTTGACTAATTCTCCATCTTGCCTACTACTAATACTAATAACTACTAATACATAGATCTGAATTGTGTCAACTGAAAATTAATCCGCATAATGCCATTATGTAAGAATAGTATTGCAGATATTTTTTATCCAATAAAGTACAAAATTTAAACAGAAGAACTATGCTATAAATACCGCTTTATCAAAATGAGCGCTGCCTTTTTAGCCTTTCTCTTGCTGTGTAAACGCATGCTAGGTATTTCTCCGCTTCATGCATTTTCTAAGATGGGACGAGAAGAAATGTGGCGAATTCCGATATCGGTATAAATGGAGAACCTGATCATTATACTTTCTCATGCCCTTTAATTGAGAAGTATCACATAAAATCCCCACAAACCGATCTTCTGGGATTCAAAATGTTTCTAATTAAAGATAAACATCAGTATCCGATGTTTTAAAAATTATGCAACAACTTTCTTCCTACGACGTAGATCTTTGTCAACTATAAGTTTTCATGCTGCATAAATTTAATGAACTCTTTCACCCTGTAAATATTTTCAAAAAGATTCTACTTGCGAGCTTTGTAAACTGTAATAATCTTTAATCACTGTAATAATCTTTAATAACTGTAATAATTCCGTGGACACCTCTTTAGTATTATTGTTACAGTTCATTATAATATTGTGCTCCAGTACTTATTATATATTTATCTCATTATGTTTATCTGTTACTTCTGTTAAATGAAAACAGACGTTCAATTTAATTTGTAAATTTCAAATTACGTTATATTGAAACTTTATTGCAATCTTATTATATTCTAAAGCATTTATTTTAATAAATACTGGATGCAGGGTTGCACGACAATACAGGATTGCACGACGTGCTACAATAGGTAAACTCTAGGTACTTTTGAAAGCTTCAGTCCCTCATTTCCTCAACCTTTCTTTGTAAACACTCATATAGCCTGCAAATTTTTCTCAGTTATGCGATATTTGATAAGGTCATTGATTGTTGTTTCCAGTCTGTGCAACGTAAATAACACTCTGTTCACTTTAAAGTATACCCGGCGAAGTCATCCTTCCGTTTAACCTTTATCTTCAGAGCTATCTCGAACTGACTGTGTTAACTGTGTGTGACAATGTGGACAGTTTAAGTTAAAATAGCATTTCCAAAAACACGAATTAATTCACTTATTAGCACTGCGAGATGCTCACCCTAAAGGTTAGTAGGTATTTATCCTTTTAATTCAATAGGTTATAGGGAGGATAAAATGATAAAATTCATGAAGAATAAAATGATACGAAATCAGCCTGCATTTATGTTCCATTTTACATATGATAACGTAATTGGAGCGGGGGTCGAGACTTAAAAATATGCTTATGCAATGATTTTGTAATTCTAGCCATAATTTCAGTCGGGAAGTAATATTTTCCGAAAACAATGTAAGTGTAGTTCTCGTGTGTACTTCAAAGCATAAAAACATTTTTCAGAATTGATGGGAAAATTATACAACTTTAGAGAACGTGTTGTTGCCAGCATAATAAACACCGACAATAAATCATCTGTTGACTGATGAAACTGTTGAAAAAGAGGAGAAAAACCTCACAATTCCGTAACACATAAGTTAAACTTTATTTCATTTAAAATGCATCAGATATTTTTAATACAATCGCGGGGAAAATTTATGGTTTTATATCTCGACGTCTGGAAGTACGAAACCGCAAAAGCGATTTATCAGACAGATTAAATTTTACATTACTCTGTCCATACAATAGTTCTATTTTATTCGTAAATGGTATTTGACTGCTCTATACAGCGTGACATTAAATATGTTATTATTTATCGATACTCAAACGTGTAATGCATATTTTAATCAATATCATTTCGTAAAATATGTATATTCCATGTACAATCTTGTTTTTGTTTGGAACTTGGTTGCCAGATATGAAAACATTATCATAAAGCATGTGTCTTCCCTCTGATCATACAAATTTCTAGTTAATAAATAAGTTGTAATGTATTTTATCTTTCATTAATGCGTGCCTTTGTGCTGTAATTTGAAGCAAATTGCACAAGCAGTATGGAGGTCCAGAGTTCGAATACTCACGAAAGCAATACTCATTTTTCTCTTTCCTCTTAGACAAACGTAATGTTTAGTGAAATAACTAAACAAAAACACATGAGAACCATTTATCAAGGGGGTGGAATGCCTACTTGAGGAGCATTCGAAGAGATACTGATTCGTATTCAAGTTGCACTAGAGGAAATCTACAAAAAAACTAAGCTTCTAAGCCACTTGCCGAGATTTGAACCCTAATCGAATCACTTTGTATTTAGTGGGCTTATCATCTCGGTCATAGCCTGGCCAAATATTTTTTACCGAAACAATTGTCAGACCTCATCCATATAGATTTTAATATATTTTATAGGTTTTTAAATTTATTAAAAAAGAGTTTGCAGGAGTCATAGGAAATGAGCAATACCCTCGCCGGATTCGGACCTCCCTAACCACGAAGGCATGCTAAGAAAGCGGAAGAAATACCTTATAGTTATTTATCAGAAATCTCAAAACGAAGCACCTAATAGCAAAAATACTGGATAATGTGTAAATGATTAGGTTTAAGCAGAATGATACTTTTAACAGTAATCTACATAAAATTTGGAATTTTGACCTTTGGAATTCCGAGGTATGACAGGCATTTAGTTCATTTAGTTTAACCAACATTCTAAACTGATTAACAGCCGGTGGCTGTTAATCAGTTTTTAAGCACGCTGCCATTAATGTGAAAAAAAATTGGCGAGACATATGCTATAATCTAGCAGCATAAAGAAGGATACTTTTTGTAATTCCATATTTTGCTGCAGTCAAGCTGGTCATGTAGTAGTCTGTCCCTATTCTTCGCTTGCAAAATGAGCGTATTTTGTTACTTTCAAATATAAGTTCAGAATATCCACCGACGATTTGATGTCTGATGATTCTTTAGGAGGAAGTTGAATTCTGTCGTGATAATCATGAAATTCATGATTGGCTGCGTGTTTTCATCAGCGTGTGTTACTTCTGATATTTCCTTCCTGAGCATATTTCCTTCGAGTCTGTTTGGTTCGGATTGGTTCTTCAGATTTCTTGATACAGCACGAGCAACGTTTCGTCTGCCATTCGAAGTCGTCTTTCTGTTTGCTGGCTTCTCCTGTTTTCGGGATTTTTAAAGGTTCTTGATGCATTCAGGATGTTCCCCGTAACCCTTTGCTGAAGGGAGCGCAAATAAAGTTATGCGGAATGATCTTCCTTCAATCTGAATGTATACCTGAGTCATGTGGACCTCTTCCTCCCTTTGAATACCGTCGGCGAGAGTAACCTTTTTTTTTTTTTTTAGTTTTCTTAAATTCTGTTCCCTGTTCTTTCAAGAGACTATATAATGTTTCTCCTGCTATAGTGTGAGTAACGCCAGTGTCAGCGTAGACAATTCCCATTAATCCACTAATTCTTACCCTTAGTCTTATGAAATGTCGCCACAGACAATGTATGTAAGTTTATAGCTTTGAAGGCGGCTGATTCTATACTTAAAGAAGGAAAGCAGGTTGGACACTTAACATTAACGACGCCTGATTTTTCACAACCATAACACTAACACTTGGTCGACCTCCTCTCAAGCCAAAATTCCTTGTCGCTGACTTTGTAAAAATGTGAGAGTTATTTTTATAATTTTTGGGACCACTACGTTGAGAAGGTTTTGGAGTGTACTTACTGTCGTTTCTACTTCTGATGTTTTCAGCTTCTTCATATAAATCCAATTTACCAGCCATTTCAAGAGGGTCAGACCACTCGGAGCAATGATCCACAAAATGTTCTTTATACGCAGAAGGGGATCGTCTTTTAATTTGATCCGATATCATCAAATCCTTTTAACTTCTCAAATGACTTTTAATTCGACAATCAAGCCATCAAAGAAACTTCTTAAACCAAAGTAAAAATCTCTCGCTGTACCATCAGGACTTTTGCGATGCTGCGAAAATAACTGTCGTAATTTTTCAGCACTTAATTTAAAACTCTTTAAGAGTTCATAATCTTGAGCATCACCACCAGATTCTTTTGCACTTAGGTTTGCAACGCCATTACATTAGAAACGTAAGAGATACACTACCCATTTCCCTTGAGGTACGTTCAAAATTGTTAGTTGCCTTTCAAAAAAGTGAGAAAAAGGCTCATGTCATCAGCTTTGGGATTAAAGTGAGGAATTACAGTCTGTAATTGTAAATTAGGGATATCTGTGACGGTGAGTTTAAAAGAAGGTACGGAATCATGACTAGCACCTGAACTAGCTATTTATGTTTCAATTTTTCAAGCTTGTGCTTGCGTTCTCCTATCTCTTTCCTTTCGTTATAATCGCGTTCCTCATGCTCTATTCGTTCGTCAAATTCACGTTCTCCTACGTCTTTTCATTCCGCAATTATACTAAAAAATAAATCCTTTGTAAACTCTTCATTATATCCCTCACTCATTAAAATTGCATTATTAATAGTAACTATTGTAATTTCAGTAACAGTCACATCGAGTTTGCTTGCTAGAACACACATATCTTGTTTACGTCCTTTGGCCAAAAAAAAAAAACCACATGGTGATGTATTTCATTTAAAATAAATTCTTCGATGAAAAAATCACTTTATGATGGCACTAAATAGAAGGCTGTAATGAGGTCACCTTAGGGAGAAAAGATTTTTAATCATTTTACCACAGAATATCGATACACTGAAGTTAAATAACATGTAAAATTATATAAAATGGTGTAATAATATATGAAAAAACACTCTTGTTGAATAAAAATATAACAGAAATGGCACAGTTTAAATAACTTTGATACATTAAATCATCAAATATAAACAATTTTCTATAAATGTAATCGTAAATGCAAGGAAAAAAACAATAAAGAAAAATCGTTATGGGGGCACAGAGTAGTAAACCTGTCATTGAGTACTGGCTCGTCAAATACATTTGGCGCCAGTGAAATCGAAACAACGTTTATAAGATTGGAATACATTCAGATTACTAGAAAAATTTCCTTTTATGTAATTATTTCTGCGAATTATGTATATTTAATTCTTTCTTCAGCATTTCTAACCTGAAATCTCGCGACGTATCAATGACTGATTCACACCTCACGTGACAAGGTAATCATGCACTCCTGACTGACGGTCTCACTCATGCATTCGCCTACTTTTAGCGCTCTAGGGTAACTAACTCAGACAGCCGGAATAAAACTTGCAAATCCTGCAACTTCATCAGCGGCGCATCCAGCGGAACTTGAAAGCATGTTATACGTAGCAATTTTTAATACAGAATTTTACTCCTAAATTGCTTCACTTTGAATATATTACATCTTTTTATGTTTTACCACATTTACCATTTCGAAACAAAAAATAATATTATGATTATACAGTTCTCGTGCACGCATTATGTATAAACAAAATCAGACAATTTCTTAACCATTTTAAAATGACATAATAGTCATAAAATATATATATATGGTGTGTATAAATATGTAAAATATAAAAAATTACGATGGCTTTGCTGTACGTGAACAGGCAACCTCTAATTACCCTTCCGCAATTTGAGGATCTTCGCCCTTTCCAGAACACTCCGACCTGTTATATAACCGATATTATATATAGCTCTACGTACCATTTTTGGTCAGAATGCTTTGTGCCATTGCTTGCTATACGAACACTTTGCTCTGTCTCTTCATTTTCCGTTTGTTAGATATAATGACGTTGAAGCTCTAAATGAAATAGTATTATTATTTAAATCATTATTGAATATGTGATCTTCGTCTAAAAAATAAGCTGCCATGTTAATTGAGTAAAGATGTGAAGTTTTTAAAGTAAAATTCTTCTACCTTCCACTTCGCCAATGGCAGCATCCGGACTCTGATTGATAAGCTTTATCATTTCCAATACCCATCGACTGTAAATATCACGCACACACACACACACACACATATATATATACATAATTTAAGAGCACAGTAAGGTATTTTTATGTTTTTTAGTTAAATAGTTGCCCGTTTTCAACATTAAGAGTTAAAACATTACAAAAGATTAATGTTTAAATGCAAAACAAATTATATCATTTACAACTATTTGTTGCTTAAACCGTCGCTGGGGCAGAAAAAAAACATACTTGACGGACGAGGTATTCTTTAACTAAAATTTTAGGAGCTGGATCCAACTGGTGTGGATGCAAGTATTGTTTCTGAAAAAAAAATTGACCAAAACCCAAGACAAAATTCCTACAGCTAAGCATTAACGTTGGACGTCAATTATGGGGTCATAAAAGAGTCCTTTATAGTGTAACAATAATTTATTAACATGTTTAAGTTACACACGGACATTATATTTAACTTTAAGAAAGTTACAGAACAAGAGTCTGATACAACCTATCAGGTTCATCTCTTGGCCTTTTACTGGAGTATTTCTCTGGCTACTCACCAGAGGGCACCCTCGTTGTTAAGTTAGTCCAACAATTTATATTAGCAGCAGAGTTTATATTAAAGGATTGGTTGCAAAAATAAATTAAAAAGAGCATATGTTTAGAATTTCCGATACTCAGTCTCACGCGCTGGAGACAATTTTTTTTATTCGTACAGTGTTGCCATTGCTCGCTTTCAAATCGTTGAGTTTCTTAATGAAAAATCCGTTAAAGTTTTACAAAATAGGAAATGGATAATAAAACAAATTCCAAATCTGAGCTTCCAGATGTCCACATTCGGGTGGAGACGTACGTTATTCAGAATTTAATGGCTCTAGGTATCGCTGTTTTATCAGAATGCGAGAAACACACAGACATGCGTACAAAAGTGAAACGCCGTTTATAATAAAACGCCACAAAATTCAAAACGGAATTAGCGGGTCTTCTGGGTTAACGACCTCGGGCTAAAATAATATATTTGGTAAATTAAAACCTATTTTTGTTGTGAATCAGAGCAAGTCGAAGAAACTGAGCACGGTAAGGAGGCTAAAGTGGACCAGACACTAGCATCATTAGTCCTGGCCATCACACACATGATAGCGCGACTTAGCTCAGTCCAGCCCCCAGTTTATAAGGAGAGCACTTCGCGGGGAAAGGGGCCATCTGGTGCTTTAATTACTTTCAGCCAACAGCTATACTTCCGCTTGCCAATCGAATAATCTTCAATCACGTGTACCATTTGACTCATCCACTCATCTCATCACTCCCACTTCTCCATCGGGGCTTTCTGTACAAGTTTCAACATCGACGGACATTTCCCATTATTACGAACCCTAGAAGGAGTTGTTACAAGAACTATTCTGCTATTTTTAAATTATGTTTTCATTCTATGTTTATCACATATCTTGTTAGCCTGGGATAGAGCTCTGGCCCAGGAACCCGTGTTTTGTGGCTTGCGGCGGTCCAAAAGTCTTCCACCCCTCTTCCCCTAACCCAACCTCTCGAGAGGTCTTTCTGCTCACCGTATAATTTGTGTGCCCCTATGCCGCACAGATACTATTACATTTACAAACATCCATGCGTTATCCTAGATTAAACCCGAGCCTTTCGCTGCAACAGTCAGAATCACTAATTTTTATCTCGATTGGGCGGCAAATTGAAACTTACAAGGTTAAAAAAAAAGAAAAAAGAACTGCCTCTCTTTTATTACGTGTTTTACGAATAATTTATAAAAATTCAATGTACTTTGACTGGCAGATACATACATTAAATTAATTTAATAACGCTGAGCAGAAACCGTAATGATTAGAAAAAGAATTAGAGGATTATTCTTTGCCACGTTTACAAATTCGTTAAGATTTCGAAGTATTTCACGTAAGAAGTGAATCGTGAAAAATTGTACTTCACTTTTAATCTATACATTGAAGGATGCCTAATCGAAATATCCATTAAGTAAGAAGATACTTAATATCTCATATATCATATCTGACCTATCAGATTCAATTACCTACGTTGCATTCCCATCAAAATTTCCTCTTCTTTATATGAAACCCATCAATCAACATGCTTATAATAATAAAAGTGAAAAGTTGCGCTTATTAAACGGAGATGATTTTTATTAGTTCTGTTTTGAGATCATCTCGTTCTTCTTCTTCATTTTTCGCAATAAATCAATCTGATTAGCTTACGGAGAAAATTAAGAGTGCCTTTCTTATAAATAATTCATATTCTCTAATTCCGGCGGATATCGAATGGCGTTTTGATTTAATCTTCGCAAGGCAGGATAAATAAAAATAGAAGCAATATTTCAATATGAAAAATTTATATTATTCCTTGAAATAATAGATTTTGAAGAAATGACTCTTTTATCAGCAGTTCTAACAATATTAATCATTTGGCAATAAAAAATTATTTAAGTGGCACTTAAATTCTCAAATAAAATTTTTACTTTTTATTACTGCTCAATATGAATAATTTAATTTTTTCACGATACTACAACATAGACTGACGGAAAAGCAAAATGTTAGTTGTGGAATAAATGTGGCCTTACATAAAGATAAATTTTAGACGTTTTTCTCTTCTGTCTCGAATGCAATCTTTATTATTTTGGGCAATATTTACACTTGATATTGCATGAAATAAATATTAATTGTATCTTATAACAAAGGAAGAGGCAGTTGTAGTTTTTTTTCTTTCCTTCGAATGACATGTTTTTATCCCTGTCATCTACCCCACCAGCGGCAGAGGGGTAAAGTCCCTGAGCACTGGTAGTTCGGTCTGAGATTCGAATCACGCGAACGGGCTGGCTGCATGGGCGTTTTTCTAGCTTCCGGTGTAACGTGTTTATATGAGCCAGTTCCCTTAGAACGTCCTCCACGAAGGCATTCTTTACTTCCGTGTAGTGCCTTAAGAAAGTATTGCCTTAAGGCGGACCATGTGAATAATAATAGCAATCTCTCTCGTATAAGACCTGCAGCAAATCACTTGCCCCTACGACTTAAGATAAGACTTAAGAAAGGAATACATGCCAAGTGTAATTGAGTGTAAGGAAGCACAACGTTCTTTGAAATACTAGATTTTACTATGGCGAACGCACTTTCAGCGATTAAAACACCATCGCCTTCTTTAGCTGGGTGTAAAGGAATGAACTGTAGGGTCTGGGTACGAATCTCTGAAAAATGCTTTGATATTTATTTATATTGTCTGTGCAATATTGGGGGCACTAAAATACTAACCAACCAAAAGTTCTCAGGAATG
>KK118646.1:182216-205566 GCA_000611955.2 Stegodyphus mimosarum
GAATGGGATATACTCTGACTCATTCTCTGGACATTTTACCGTCTAAACTAGAAAGGAATATTCTTCTTCCTGAGGGTGTAAATTCGATCACCACTTATACCTACACATCACACTCCTATGTTCCCAAGGACTATGAAGAAAAAAGGCCAGTAAATGTCATCTATCCGTCCAACTACGGAAAACGAGTCTCGGCTCACACTTCACGGAAAAATGATTTTGACATAAAGATGAATGCAGTAGAAGTCCAGAAATCGGCAATGCTTGGCTTCCTGAGGGTGTAAATTCGATCACCACTTATACCTACACATCACACTCCTATGTTCCCAAGGACTATGAAGAAAAAAGGCCAGTAAATGTCATCTATCCGTCCAACTACGGAAAACGAGTCTCGGCTCACACTTCACGGAAAAATGATTTTGACATAAAGATGAATGCAGTAGAAGTCCAGAAATCGGCAATGCTTGGGAACAGAGGTTGTGCGGATTTTAGGATTTTGCGGATTTCAGGACAGAAAAGCCAAATCATAATATTCAGACTAAAAGTGCAAAATAAATAAGGCATATTAGGTACATTTACTTAAATTATTATGTACAATAATATACATTATTTTATTATATGCAATAAATTATTATATGTATATATGTATTATATTATTCATTTATATTAGTGATTACAGGAATATTTTAAAGCATTAAGAACATATACAAAAGAAACGTGTAAAAATAAGGGATACTAATAAAGCATAAAATATTTCATTTTTTTTATTTGTTTCAAACATTTATCTGATAGAGGTTTGCTTTAAACTTTAGGTGCTCCAGAGTATTTTTTTTTCTTTTGTAAATTCTACAGGGTCACAATCTCTTGCTTTGTGACACAGCTCTGTTGTTCTAAATATTTTAGGCATTTTTTACCATGTTCCAAACCCTCATTAAAAGATATTTTCTCACTTCTTTCACATTCATTACCTGTGTTGGTGTTGGAATCGTTTTCTTGCTGTGGCGAGTTCAACACAGAACCAATGATTTCATCATCCGTTATCTGATATGCCAGTGTAGGCTCATCTGAACACATCATCCATACTAAAAACCTCTTCTGGGTTAAGATTTTTTTTTTCTTCCACTAACACAGAATCACTATTATTCCGTAATTATGACGTCATTATTGGATAAGTATTTTTTCTTCCGTATTTTATTCTCCATTCTGCGGTTTCTGGAACCTATAAATGAATTGTTTATATTTTGAGAGGTAACGCGGATTTCAGTTCGGCGGATTTTGGGTACTTGACTGTATTATGTATACACGGATGGTTCAAAAGTTGACGGACAAGTAGGCTGTGTCCTCATAGTAACTAAGAAGAAGGAAACGTCGATAGCTTGGAAATGCATATAGGACATAATAATTCAGTATTTCAGGTTGAAGGAAGTGCGATTCGCAAAGCTATCGATTTAACAACCCTCAGTAGGATCCATTATTAATATTCTTATAGTGAGCCTGTCGGTCATATATGCCTTACAGAATCCCAGACATCCTTCTCCCATCATAGCGGAAATTCAAAAGATGCTGAAGGCGCGTTCGTCGGCAACGAATACCCTCATTTCTTGGATAAAGGCGCATGGTGTCATTCAAGTTAATGAGGAAGCAGATGGTTTAGCAAAAGAAGTAGCTCACAATACCGATGATCAAAGTGTTATAACCAAACTCCCGTGGTCCCACCTTAAAAAGGCAACAAGTACAGCAGCTCAGCACCAATGGCAATGGTAGAAGGACACTACCCAACAAAGCAGAAGTACTTCTGTATACTACCATAAAGTCTCGCCCGACTGTCTTGAGTCATCCCCAATAACGAGATTTGTGACGGAGAACAAGCCTTCGCCCTCCTCCTTACTACGAACGAGGAATTGCATGTAGATGTGTCTGTCTTGTTAGAGGCCACTGGGTACTTACTTGACCCAATGCCCTCTAACCTCTCAGGGGCATGTGCAGCTTCCCGAACAGGCAGTATCTCATGAGCTTTATCTGATCAAACAGCCAACATTTCGCAGCAAATTATGGAAGGTAATGCAGAAACTGGAGGAACTGGAAACAGACTTATGCAGCGCGGAATAGATCCCAGTCAGGGAAGGAAAACATAGAAAAACAGTGAATTTCTAAAGCAAGCTAGCACTTGAGCATCTCATGAACACCTACAGCCTCTCCTTCTCTCTCTCTTTTTTGTAGTTTTAGTAGAGATTAGCATTAAGTATATACTGTATGTATTATGGACAATGAATTATTATAAACTATGTAAGCATGCCATGAAACAGAATCAATGTATGCCATTGTGGGACCCATGAGGTGTTGCCCGTGATAGTTGTGGAGTCTGGACTAGACCCGAATAGTCTAAGTCACCCGCACGGCTGTTCAGGCTCTGTTCTGAACTGTCAACTGTATTCTAAAACTAGTAATCTCTATTCGCACTGCACCATTTCGAGACTAATCCATGTCATATGATTCTTACATAAGTCTGATAATGTAAACGGAAATAAAACAGCCAATAATAATTTTATAGCAATATTGATTATTTAAACAAAAAGCATTGAAAACCAAAATTAACCCATTCTGAATTAAGATTTCACCATGAATATAATACACATGCTCGCTACTCTTCAGCCTAGCTGGACTGTTGTCTGCTACTTCCTTCTTGCTATAACGTTGTCAAAAATGCAAACCTCTTGAAACAGATACAAATAATGTGCCAAGTTGTCTGAGGCCGCAGTATGTTTACTGAAAATAAAATGAAGATTTAATATGCCTCGGCTGCCAGTCTCCTATTCATTATGGATCAACATTTCTACGACATCTAAAGTCCTGCTGTTCATTACTTCTAAGTTTGATTGTTTCTATTGTTCCCCATATCCAGCATTAGAGTCTTTATTCGACCTTTATTTTTGCAATCGTTGGTCGTAGTCATACACTTTCAATTACAGAAGTGATTTAAGCGACTAAAATATTCATGTTTTGCCAATGTCAAATTTAAAAACAAAGAATTAATTTTCGACAAATAACGAAATCTAGCTACATATATGTATAATGACAGTTTATGTATTGGTTTATTGTTTTCTTAAAAAGATTGTTTTTTAAATTTATCATTGTAACACGAAATTTTATTCGATTCATGAATTTATGAATTCGAAACGCATCATTGTAATGCTGAATAACAAAACCCGACAACATTATACTCATTGTAAACCAAGTAAATAATGTTTAAAGTATAAATTACAAATTTAATAACCTTGCTATGTTTTGTTTTTTGTTTCTAATTGTTGATGGTTACATCATAATAAGCTTAAAACTCTGTATTAAATGGAAAACGATTTAATACACAGCTGACAACATAATATAGCTACTTTGGGAACTAATAACCAGAATGTTTGTGTAGCCACAAATATTTCTACAATTTAATCTGCTTTGTGCAAAAATTTGCTTATGCGTTCAAGTCATATTTCCACCTCGTGCGCATGATATTTTAAATATGGCTAATGATACATACTTGAAATTTGATGGAATTCTCTACATGAGCACTATAGTCTAACCGAACCAGAAATCTGATGAATATTTTAATGTTAAAAAATTTTATGCACGAAAACATTACAGATATTTTTAATAAACTAAATTTTATAAAGTCAATTACAAATAAAATAAAAATTTAACATCATATTCTTAGGATTTTTGGTTCACAGTAGTTTGCAAATGTTATAAAAGCTATAAATTAAATATGGAATTAAAGCATGCAACAGAATTGTGGGCGCAAAGTCCAAACATGGCGTGAACACATAAAACATTTTGTCACAAAGTAGATTAAATTATTAAAGTATTTTTGGCAACAAAAACTTTCTGGTTACTAGTTCAGAAAGCAGCTATATTATGCAGTCTGCTGTAAAAAGTTGGAAGTAATTGCTTTTAAAATAAAAAAATATATCCCAATTCTTGCAACAGTCAGACGTTCGGAGATCGTAAGGGTTTTAAGGTGTATGTGCCCCCTTAAACGAATTGTAGGAAACAATTTGTATATTGTAATATCCCGTACGAGGAAGTCCATTGGTATCTACAACAGACATTTTTACACAGGTTGCCACTGGCAGTTCTTCTACGCTCTTGAAGTTTCACAATCTGATATTCTGTATGTAGTACTTGTCTTTGGTATAAATGAAGAAAGCGATAGTGCTTAAATCTCTGAGAGTGCTTCTGTGCAAAGTTTAGAGAACCACCTCAACAATGGCATTGGGTAACCTGGCCCGAATCTTCTCGATCGACACGAAGCTAAGACAAAAGGTTATCGGTAAGCGTACTGAGCCTATAGTAAAATATAATTTCCATAAGGTATCACTATATCTGCTTTGAATCTGGGATAAAAGGCAATATTCAAAGCAAAAAGGCTCTAAAATGAAAACAGACGCAAACTGTGCATTCTGTGTTATTGAAATTTATCAGAGGGTATACAAATGGAAAGCTGAATTGTGCTCTATTAGTTCTGTATGTCTCACAGAGTTGATGACTAATCGAGCAGCTACATGAGCTCTAGCACATCGAGTGCAAATCACAACTAAGCCACAGAGTTTCTCTAGTATTTTAGCAATAGCAGTAAAAGCGAAAGGAAAATGCTATACGCCATCACATTGCCCACAGCAAAAGAAACATTAAACTGAAATGGGTCAAAACCCACACCAGATGAGAGGAAATGAACTCTCGGATAATCTAGCAAAAGTCACAATAGCTGATCCTAGTATCCGTAACACATTCCAAATCCAGTACTTTCAAAGCCAGCCATCCGTCTGAAAACAAGGCCGGCAGAATAATTGGGATAGCATGGATGTAGGTCGACTATCTATCTACCCCTTTTGGTCACTGTCCTGCCCCTACATGTCTACCCAGGTTTGGCAAAAGAGAAATGGACATGGACTACTCTAATACTAAGCCTGACCTCAACCACTGTCTGCATGACTGTCAAATGATAGTAGGGTTATATCTGTGAAAACCCACGACATGTAATACACCAAAATTGTACGAATTTCTCCCGGGCAATTATATAGATGTATTCTCGTGTCTGTGAGTTACAGTTACAATGTTCGCGGAAATGCACCCGTTAACTTAAGGTAATTCTACTAATACACAGAAATAGTTCCCCGTTGACTTACTAATCCTGCCTTCGAGCTGAAGTAGGCTAGGTTTGTAGGGTTTCTTTCAGTTCAATTACCCGATTATTAAAATTTTTGTTATCTTTCCTGAAATCCTCAACAACACCTCCCATTTCTTTGCCAGAATGCTAATTTGAAGTTAAGTGGAGTGAGGAATTTAAACAGGTAGTTTATTCAGAGAGTGCTTTGCTAACCAGCGCACGTTACTATATAATGAATTCACCAGTCGCCCTTTAAAACGGGCATATATAAAGGGGGATATTATTCCTGCCATCTTAGCATGCCTTCGTGGTATAATTGGAAGGATACTCGACGCGTATTCGAGATGTTCGGGGTTCCAGTGCCGGCGAGGGCATTGCTCATTTTTCACATGACTCCTGTTTCAAAAAAATTATGATTACCTCCAAACGTGGCACTCGAACTAAACAAAGTTGGTGAATGATGGTTCTCCATCACCGAGATTTGGCGTTTGGGTCCCCTAATCCCCGTTTTCACTTTAAAGGGGGCGCATATAAGGAATTTCTCCCACCTTCTTCGCATGCCTTCGTGTTGTAGTAGTCAGCACGCTCTGCGCGTATTCCAGAGGTCCATGGTTCGAGTCCCGGCGAAGGCGCTGCTCATTTTTCACATCTCTTGCTTCCAAATAACCTAATGTCTCTACAATTGGCGCCCGAGCTAAAAACGTGGTGGATGGTGATTCTCCACCACCGGGATTTGGCGATTGGGTTCCTTAATCCCCAGTCGCCCTAAAAAAGGAGAGTATATAGGGTATTTCTCCCTCTCTCTTTTTCGTATGCCTTCGTGGTGTAGTTGTCAGCACCTCGGCGCGTATTTCAGAGATCTGTAGTTCGAGTCCCGGGGAAGGCATTGCTCATTTTTCACTTCACCTGTTTCAAAAATACCTAATGTCTCTACAACGATTCTGTTTTTGTTTTTACGTGGAGTTACTGAAACGCCTGTCTTCCATTTGAGTAATTATCATGTCTGTTAGGCTGTTGAGCCGACCTAATTTAACCTTAATATGAGATTCCAGTCTTGCAGTACTCTTTGGATTTGAATTTATTGTGTAACGATTCTTAAGTTCCACCGCCCATCGTCGGTGTTATTGTAAAACACGAAGTGCGTGCCCTTCTGTTCATAGTTGATTATAGGATTAGTTTCACCCTTCTTCTGTGCTGGTATTATTTCACGTCTGGGCGGGAAATCGACAGGTTCCTTAGTAGGATCTAGTAGAGATTATGCGGCCAAAGAGAGTACGATCTCATAACTGGCGCCAGATAAAAAATGAACTTTGTAGTTGTTGTTAATGTGAATTCTGTAGTTGTTGTTAATGTGAACTCTGTAGTTGTGATGAAGCTGAAAACGATACTGCAGTTGAGACAGCTTCATCTACATCGCGAACTCCACCGGCTCTTTGCAATAGAATGAAATTTAAAAAGAACAATGTTAGTATTCAAGAGGATATAGCTCATAATGAAGGACCATTTAATCGTCTATGTAAAGGCAGAAGAATGAGGCTACAAAGGGAAACGATATAGAGGAAAATGTATTTAATTACAATAAAGGTATTAGAAAGAAAAGCGAAAGTATTCTGTAGAAGTTGGAAAGAATAAGTTAAGTAACTTATAAAGATGGATTCCGTATTCGCCGTATTAAGTAAAAGGTGGAGGATGTTTAAGAGAAAATACAGAAAAAATTTAAGATAGAAGAAAGGAAGCTTTAACGAACGAGACATCAGAAAGGAAGATTAAGGGAACGAGGATTTCTATAACAAGAAGAACGAAGGAATAAATTTCAAGTTGTGACTTTTTCTAAGGAATTATTTACAAAGATACACTACATGAAGAACTGCAAAGATCTACTATAAGATAATTTTTTTATCATATAATTTTCCAAATTTTATAGGAAACACATTAACAACAACTACATACTTAATATACTAGCTAACTCTTGGCATTATATTCAATAACAAATTAGGGCTTCCTTAAAATTAGGAAGCGGAATATGAGAGATATGTTTACAACCTTTAAGAAAAGCATTTACTTCACACTTACCATTTTCATTACCATTATAAATTTGGTTAGAAATTTGTATTATTGAAAATATTAGGATTTACAACTTTGTTATGTATATATCTATTACGTTTTATTTATTACGTATTCATCTATTATGATTATTGGTATCTATTTTGTGTGTTGAAATATTCTATATTCAAATTTATGTTAAACATTGATAAAAGATTGATACTGGTGTATAATTTGAAACTGGTGTAAAATTTGAATACTATAAAGAATATGTTTAAATAGCCGTATTATAGCAATGTAAAAATTTCTGTGTTAGAAACAAAATCCCTGTGTCCACTTAGATGCAGCTGGTTATAAGGGCCATGCATCAGGCGCTGGATCTCGAGGCCAATTATGAGATGACTGTGTGACCTCCAGCTAAAACACAAAGGCGGATGTAGTGCTAAACCAATTAATTGTTACGGTAGGGGAATGGTGCCCACGTCCTCCATTACCTGTGACCTATAATATAATGGAAGCTTTCGGCTACCTCGTGGAAAGCCGATCTCCATGAAACCCTCAGTGACATTCGACGGAAGAACGTCGGTCACTAGCTTCCTAGAACAATTGGACAATCATTCACTAACACATTTTGTCACTAAAGTGCAAAAAATAACTACAGCAACGACCGGCTTACGAGGACAGACAGTAAGTTGGTTTAACTCTTTGAAAAGCAAACCCTTTGCTAACTTGTATCCTTAAAATGCCGAATCGCCCAAAATACGTTTCCAGTTTCACAGGAATTTCCTCTCCTCCCCGTCCACTAACGCAGAAATAAGTGGGAAAATTTCGAATGACATCTTTTCTACGCTCTAACAGAGATTCCACTAGCTTTTGACTTGATTCTTTATAAACCTATTCTGAATGTCTTGAAATGAAATCAGAGGATTAACAACGAAATGGCATCACATGCAACCTAAAGATAAGAAACCGCAATTAAACCTCTTAGGAGAAGCTGTTTGCAGTAAACTGATACAATGCATTTGGGGAAACTGCACCTGCTACTGCATACGTCAGGGGAAAGGGAGTAAACAAGATTGTAATCAAGGCCGTTTTGGGGCGATTGTGGTCGTCTCAGTGAAGGGCCGTGTGGGGCGGTTCGGTCGTCAAAAAGTTAAAGGCATCGGGAAATTTCTTCTGGGTTAATTGGGCAGCCTCACGTATGCATGTTCGAAAATTTCAAAACTGCGTTGGTAAAAGCCTTCCCCGTGGTTAAAGATAGAGCGAAACTGGAAGCCGGATTTAACACCAAGTACCAATTTAATGTTGAAGAGTTAACTGAATTCATTTTACGCAGGTCGAATTTGCTAATGCGTTGCATAGGAAAAGATCCGAGGCAGACATAATTCAGATTATTTTGCCTCTACTTTCGAAAAAAGTCCAGGATTATATCGAAGCAAGAATCCCCAGCACATTAGTGCAATTGTTTGAGCTGGCAGTTAAATTTGAAACCAGAAAGGTTGCAGAAAGCGTACAAGAGGTTTTGGCCAGAGATCAAACGGACAGTTTTCCAGGCCGTATTCAGAACAAACAAGGAGATTCAATGGCAGGAATAAATTTCTAGATAAGAAGAAATACGATCGCCAAATTAGGCCACAAAATTGCAAACAGGGCCGGGGTGCTGAAAGTAGGATGCAATCACCCCTCTCGGGTAAAAAATCCCTCAAAAGTACAATTAAACAAGGCAATAATAAAAGATTTGTCCCTACCTCTTATACTGATTTTACTGAATAATGTGCCAACAGAGGTCTTAGAAGGTACCGAGGCGCTAGCTAATTTTATTTAAAAAAATATCTTTTGAAACTATTTTTAGAAATACGGGTGTTTAAAGTTCAAACCAAAGTTATCGCAGCTCAGGGCAAACAATGTGCATGCATATGTAAAGCAATTTTCAATGTCCAAATGAAAAGATGTTCAAAAATCAATATTTTTTGCTGTCCGTAATTTACAGGCTTCAGTCATTTTACATGCTGATTTTCTAAAGACAGCGGGGGCCAACATTACGCTTCCAGAAAGGAACTGTGGAGCTACAAATGCAACCAAAGGATATGGATGCTGTAAAACTGCCAAATTTGAATCTCTCTCATGTGCAAGCTGAAGACAGGAAAAGTTCGAACAATTGGTAAGAGCTTTTGCTGATTTATTTTCTAAAATACCTGGTTTGACCCAAATATTACATCAATAAATTAAATCAAAAAGTGAGGAGCTCGTGAAAGCCAGGACCTACCGCTATGATCGCGTCAAAGAAATATTATAGAGGAACATATTCAGGATACGCTCAAAAATAGAATACTAACGCCTATAACTCCATAAGCTATCCCGATAGAGTTTTCCTGTAAAAAAACGACCTGTGCCTCCCTCAAATTTCAAATCGTGGAGATTGACTAATGATTACAGGAAATTAAATAGTTTTACTAAATATCCAGTTTATACCCTTCCTATCGTTGAAGAAATCATTCGTAACATTAAATCAATTAAACATATGAGCAAGGTAAGCCTCACCTCAAGGTATTTTCAGATAGCGATGAAATACGAGGATGTGCCTAAAATAGCATTCATCACGAAATCAGGCACTTATGCTTTGCTTATTACGACTTTCGACTTGTGTGGAGCTCCTGGAACTTTCCAACGAACTAGGGCATTATACTAAGAGCTTCCTTGGAAAATCTACCTTCATATATCTGGACGATATCATTGTGACTAACGAAAATATTGATCAACTTATAGGAGATCTAAACGAAGTTTTTTCGTTACTAAAAGACGCAGGCTTAAAGGTAAATGCTAGTAAGTGTAAATTCGAGGCAGAAGACCTTAGGCCTACAAAATTTCAAAACCGGGAATACAATCTGAAGACTCAAAATTTAGTGCTGCAAAGAATTACCCGCCGCAAAATACAGCAAAAAATTTCCCCTCATTCTTAGGCATGTGTTCTTATTAGACACTGGGGAAATAAATTAAGAGAATGTCCATATTTTATCGAGTTACATGAAAAGAACTGAACTGAAGGAAAAACCACTACTTCTAGATAAAAATGCAAATCTTGTACAGAAAATACGTAAGCGTACACGTGTGTGTAGGCGGAGCCAACAGAAAAACAGGCTTTACAAGCGCATGGAGAGTAAGATGAATTGCGTTCGCCAGCACACCTCGGGGAATTTCTTCGTGTTATCTTGGAGCAGTCGGTTAAATTCACATCGGAACAGTAGAATGAGTAAGCGCCAACGTTTTGATAATGGAATGAGATGGCGAGTTATGGGGAGGCTAGAGGAAGGCCAATCGCAAGTAAAGACATGCAGTCCAAATATGAGTTTAAATTTAATTCTCAGCGTCATGTGTAACCTATGGAAACAGTTCCAGGATACTGGATCCATCGAGAGAAGGCTTAGCCAAGGTCCTCCAAAAGCCACGACGGCCAGACAAGACCGCTATTTGTCCATTTTAGTGAGGCATAACAGAGAGGCTACAGTTTCTTAGCTCTCTGAAGACCTGTATGCAGCCACAGAAACCCGGGTAACAAGAGTGACTGTTTCCAAAAGACTGAATGAGAGACGCTTGTTTGCCAGAAGACTGGCTGTTTGCGTACCACTCACGTCTACAGACAGGAGAGTCCGATTAGCATGGTGCAGGCAGCATAGTTATTGGAGTACGGAGCAATGGACTACCGTTCTGTTCACCGACGAGTCCCGATTTAGCTTAAAGACCAGTTCTCACCGTACTTTCGCATGAAGAGAGCCAGGGACCCGCTGCCTACCCTCCAATGTCCGCGAAATCAACAGTTATGGCGGCGACGGTGTAATGGTCTGGGCAGGCATCATCGTGGCCGCGCACCTCTCCACGTCTTTGACAGAGGCTCTGTGACTGGTGTGAGGTATAGAGATGATGTCTTGGAGCCTTATGTTCGCCTTTTCAGGGCTGCAGTGGGTTCCGAGTTCATCTTACATGACGATAATGCGAGGCCACATAAATCTTTTCTGGTCGACGTATTTCTCGAGAGTGAAAATATTCGCCGGATGGATTGGCCAGCCAGCTCTCCAGACGTCAACCCTATAGAGCATTTCTGGGACGCTCTGGGGAGGGCAATTGCAACTCGCAACCCCTTCCGAGTACTATCCTGGAACTAAAAACAGAGTTGCTGAATGAGTGGCACTGATAAACTGCCTTATTTCCAATATGACAACATGCTGCGAGGCCTGTATGGCTGTAAGAGGAGACCATACCCCCTATTAACCCATTTCTTTTGTGTCTTCTGCAACCGCTGTTTCAGATCTTCAGACTCCCATGAGTGTTCCACGCGAACATGTGTGTCTATTATAACTGTTGAATGTTTGTTTTGTTTGTTTTATATCAACCTATGTTCACACCAAATTTTATTAAAATCCGGCCAGTAGTTATGGAGATCATAGATCAAATATGAAAATTCTCTTAATTTATTTCACCAGTGTAGAACTTTTATAACAGATTTCGCGCAGTTAGCACAACCCCTGTTACAACTGAAGCGTAAGAAAGCCAAATTTCCGTGGACAGCTGAGGCTAACACCATGTTTGAGAACCTGAAAACTGCGCAAATTAAAGCGGTGGGTTTAAAATTCCCGGAGGGGGAAGAAAATCTCGAAATTTCGGCAGATGCATCGGATTATGCTGTAAGCGCTGTTTTGATGCAGAATCATCAGCCCGTGGCCTATTTTTCAAAACCCCTCAATCAAGCAGAGTGAAACTTCTCGGGCAGGGAGAGAGAAATGTTGGCTGTACTTTTAGAGGTTCAGAAATTTAAACTACATTTTGGTAAAGCACCAATAATTGTGTATGCAAATCATGTTGCGGTACGGCGATTATACCCCAAAAATATTTATCGCTACGATTCATAAGATGGGCATTAAAATTGCAAGAATTCAATTTAATAATCTAACACATGCCTGGTAAGGAAAACATCGTAACCGATGTTTTATCCCGAATAAAACTAAACGAAGAAGGAAAAGAAATAAAATGCTCCATGCTAACTTCAAAAATATTAGATTTCTGTGAAACTACTATTTCTGAATTACAAATTGATCAAGAGTAGAGACAGATTTATTCATACATGCAAGACCCGGAAAGCTTCTAACCTCAGGTTATAGTGAAAATTAGGAATAGAGCAGGAAATTACAAAATAATCGACAAACTCGTATTTTATACTAAAACAACAAATGAGAATAGTGAATTAAGGGCCATTCCATCCAGGTGGTTGCGACTTAGGTTATTACAAGAGTTACATGACGCACTGACTGTCGCTCATCTTGACATTCGAAAAACGGTGCAAAGAGTGCGCGAGGCGTTTTTTTCCACAAATTCAAAACGTGGTAACGGAATATGTCAGATCCTGCCATATGTGCCAGATTAGTTAACGATGTAAACTACAGCCCGGCCGGGTACATAAATAGTATAAGAGCTAAGTTTCTAAATGAAATAATTCGGGTAGATTTATTAGGTCCTTAACCAAAAAGTGAAAGCAATAAAAATAAATATTTACTAGTTATTTTCGACCATTTCTCGAAATAATAGAAAGAATAGAATAGAAATAGTAGGTTAAAAATAGTCCTTCTCAAAAGAACCTCATCGAAAATTTTATCCGATGAATTTCTAAATAAATACATTTTAAAGTATAATGCACCACTTACGATAATATCAGATAACGGCTCCCAATTTATTAGCAAATTTTCGAAGAGTTGTGTGCACAACTTGGCATCCGCCACCTAAAGATGGTCTGTTACAGACCGCAGTCAAATATTGTCCAGCGCATAAATAGGAACATTGTAAAATCATTCGGATCTAAGTAAAAACTTATATCACCGATGCTAGGATGACTGCGTCAATGAGTTGGCTTTTGCCCTGAGAATGGCCAAGCACGATACCACTGGAAAAACTCCTTGTGAATTGTTTTTGCTAAAATAATTAATTACGTCCTTACACAGCCTGTTCATTGTCGAGGAAAGGGAGGCAGAATTTAAACTAGATGATATTCAAAAAATAATAAATGCGACAATAAGAAAATCAAACGTGGCCAGAGCAATGCAGAAACTTTACTATGATAGGAAAAGAGAATCTAATCTTAGAGTAGAAGATAAAGTTCTAAAGGTAGAACATTTGTTGTCTTGCGCTTCACTAGAAAGTACACAAATTTTGCCCCAGAAGTGGAGGTCCTTACATTATTGAGCGTATTTGTAGTTCAGTTTTTTACTTAAAAGGAGAACGATCTAGCAATACCAATTAAAATGTGGATAAGTCAAAAAATACTATGACCGAAGTGGTATGCTTATTTTTAAAGATATTTTGCAGAAAGCACCAAACACAGGTGAAGGTCCTCAACATCTAAGAAGGGTCTGCCAGGGATAAAAATGGAATAAATTCAGAGTGATGGATCCAGAAGGAAAGAAACGTCTAGATGATGAGCCAAGAGGCATTAAGAAATGAAAACTGGAGCCAGCGGAAAAAAGAAATAAGTCAGAGAGAAAGGAAGGCAAAAGTAGACCCTGTAGAAGATCTACCATCCGGCGAAAGGGAAGGAAAGGAAATTAAGACATCAGAAGTCACGAACCCAGCCGCCAAGGAAGGAGGTCGAGGACAAGATGCCAATGCAAATTTCACAATGGAAACGCAGAAATAGAAGAGCAACATCCCAAAACTAAAAACTATTGAGAAACCAAGGAGGTCGGAAGACTGTCCAGGCAAGAGTTCTCCGTGCAGACCAAGCAACTTCTTCGGCCACGGCCCCAAGCGTCCAGGCAGCTCCAGATGAGGAGCAGCGTCAAAAGAACGTGGCTTGAGAGAAAAAAACAGGAGTGAAAAGGAAACAGCCGGCGACGGGGAAGAATGGAAACAGCCAGCCGCGACAGAGAATTAGAGTCCAACAGATTATAAGGTATTTCTCCCGCCTTCTTCGCATGCCTTCGGGGTGTAGTGGTCTGCATGCTCGACGCGTAACCGAGAGGTCCGTGGTTCGATTCCCGGCGAAGGCGCTGCTCATTTTTCAAGTTCCTGCTTCGAAATAACCTAATGTCTGTACAAGATGAGCTAAGTTCTGTCATGGGAAGAATTTGAAATGTAAAGGATGATCGAAGGAAGAAAATACTATGAATACTATGAAGAAAGAAAAGGATGCTTTGTAAAGAAAAGGATGCAAATGAAGCATAAGTCAAAATTATTCTGCTTAAGTTTATTTTAAAGCTAGTAAGAAGTTGGTTGAAAATATTTATTTCAGTTTTGCCTCGGTAGAGGAAAATATTTGATTTAATCAAGCAAGAAACATTACCATTTTTTGTATTAAGCAAGAAGCTTATAATTTTGTACTAAGCAAGAAGCTTACAATTTTCTGTGAATCAACAAACTTTATCCAATTATTACGCGTAATCTTGACTGATTTAGTAACGAAATGTCAACTATAGTCTTAGAGACTGTTTTAGGAAATGTTTGGACTATTTGTAAAAATGACTATTTGTATGTTTTTAAGAAACAACTTCGATACACGCAAACTTTAGAAAATTTATGCATATAATTAAATTCAGTTTGTTTTTAGCTAAGTAAAGTAAAAAGTTATTTATGTAAAAGTGTTTGAATTGCTAAATACTTAAAGAATTTTGCATGTTTGAATAATGTCCTTTGAATGAAAGAGTAACCTAACCTAGCTGTGATTGTGCCAAAATAAAGTAAAACTAATTTACAATTGATGTAATGTAAATATTAGGCTCTCCAGCCAACACTAAGTTAATTTCACTAGATTTAGAACCTCGGGCTGAGAATTGGTTGCTGAGTGTTTCTCTTTGGTCTAGTATGTCTAGTTTCTAACAAGTAGGATGTGGATCAGTTGGTAGATGCTGTACCCATTCTACATGAAACACGCTGTCACATGAAGTACATAATGTTGGAGAGCAAGGGAGGAGTCTTAAATTGCTACAAAGAATGAATTGAGTAAATGCACCCCCATTAAAGAAAAAGAGCTTGAAATGTTTAAAATGTTAAACGCGGTTGCAAGGTGATTTTTGTGAAACACAAGTTGTAAACTATTTTCTTTTCACTTCCCTGGAAAGAGTCAAGCCAAGAAAATACAAAGAAGATTGAAATTATTCTGCTGCGTTGTTCGTTTGTAAAATTGTAAAGGTTGATTCACACTTAAGTTTAGAATTTAAGTGTGAATCATTCAGGTTTTTAAAGCCTTATTATGCGATAGTTAAATTCTGGCGAGAGAAGATGTAGGGTTTTTATTAGTTCAATTAACCAGTTATTCAATTTTGTTTGCCTTTTCTGAACTCCTCAACTTCCCTTCGCATTTCCTTGCCAGAATGCTAATTTGAAGTGAAGAGAAGTGAGTATTTAAACCGGCGAATCCTGGAGTTTATTCAGAGCGTATTTTTGCTAGCTAGCGCACGTTACGTTTCTGTCCTTGCTCTTACGCGGAGTCGCTGATAAACCTTTATGGCCATTTGAAAAATATTACGCCGCGTAGGTTGTCGAGTCAAGCTAGTTTAGTCTTAACTTAAGGTGTAGTGCAACACTACTCTTCAGACTTGAATTTATTCTGTAACGATTCTCAAGTTCCACCTCAAGTTGTTGGTGTTAAGGTCCGTATTCACGAGTACGCTCGTGCCGTAGATACCGCTATTTTTTTTCGCCGGCCTAAATACGCGTTACGCAAAGGGCGTAAAACTAAGTTCGCTCATGTTCAGCTTTTTTGGCCCCGACGTTGAACGAACAGCCAATAACTGACTGAGTTCTCATCACGTGCCATAGTCGAGAAAACGTTTTGTTTGCACTTTTCGATTTGGCGTCAGAACCACATAACGATGAGTTTTTTTCGAAGAGATCGTAACTGTTCACAGGAAAAAAATCATCAGTATTGCTTACAGCACCCTCTATTCTGTCAAATGTTATAGTTTAGTATAAATTTAAAATTCTCATTAGGGGTAAAACTGTATATTTATAAAGCAGTGATCCGAAATACTAGGTAATTGTCATGAAGCATAATAGACGTGAGCTGTCTAGTCAGCGATTGGGGGAGGGAATTGAAAAATTGAAGTGTTCTAACAAAATTTATATTTTCATTTACAATTCCAGATCTTATCAATGGAATTAGACATGAAGTTGATTTTTAGTAAAATAAAAAAAAAATGTGAAGGTTTCAGATTTTAAATTACCTCCAATGGGGAGTTTTTTTAACATTTCTTATGTTACCTTTCTTTAATAAATATCACGTTCTTCGCCCTTAAACCATAAAATTCAGTTCAAGAGAAATATTGCAAAATAATTTTAAATTGAGCTTATCTTTAGGATTTCCAATACACTGTCTCACGAGCTAAAGATAAAAATGATTTTTCTGTACAACGTTGCCATGGCTCGCTTTGAAATCTTTGAGTTTGTTAATCAAAAATTCGTTAAAGTTTACAAAATATAAAATCGATAATAAAACAAATTCCAAATATAAAATTTGGGCTTCCAGAGGCACATATTCGCAGTAGGATTACGTTATTTAAAATTGTATGGTTCTAGGTACCGCCGTTTTATCACAATGCGAGACACATACATACATTTAAGCAGATTCTTATTTATTTAAGTTCTTTAAATATAATACAGGGCGATGATTTAGTGACAACAATTTGAAAAGTGAAACGAGCATTCAGAGTGAACCGACGCAAAATCGCAAAACGAAAACAATAGTCCTTCAGGGACAAAGCCCCTTTGGACTAAAAATGACACCTGAAAACGCAGGAATGACTAATCAGATTATGACAACTCCACTAGCACATGCATCATTATACAGGACTGCTTAGATGAAAGGCCGAAGTAAGGGCTTACCAGCGCAGAAAGGGAGGACGAAGGAAAGGCCTACCCGAAAGTGCAATGGTAAAAGACGTATTAACGAGAGTGTAGAATCTTTCAGTAGTTTATTTTAGAACACGAGAATAAAAAGGCATTAAAATGATTAATGAATTTGCATATTAACAATTAGAAAACAAAGATATTTATATTCCAAATAACAAAAGAAATTACACAATAATTTGCTAGTATTAAATAACTTTCACATTATGATGTGCAGGACGTCAAATAGTTTTGGATACCATAGTCTTCTTGATGATTAAAAATGAATAAAAAATACACAAAATAGCACAATCGACAAGAAAGTTATCATAAGATTTTTCATTCGATTAAAACATGTAAAATACTTTAATTATTAAGAAAATATTCAACAACGACTAGGAGGAAGTGATTAAGTTTGGAAGAAATAATGAAGAGGATGTTCAGTAATTATGTGTTATCCCGGAGTCCTCAAATCATTAATTATGATGCTCATGTAATCTGTATCGGTGTACGTTAAAATTCTTTCGCTAGTTAAAATCAAAATAATTGTTGTTTCTGGTTAAATCCAGCACAGCAGAATACCAACAATGCAGAACAGAATTTATATCAAAATAACATGTTAGCTAATATGAACTTTATAACTTGTTGTATATTTGTCGTATTTTCAGCTTGTAATTATGAAGGATATGCGGATTATGTGTGGATACATATAATCGACATACACTCGCCTTATACAGACGTTAGCATCTTCTCGGATAAAAAGTGCTATAGAAAGCGTCTCATAGTTCTAGGTATATAACGCAGTTTTCAAATAACTGCAATTATTTTATATTATGATTATTATAGTAACTACGTTCAGTTCACAATGTGTTATTAGAAATTTCATAATACTCGTATATTTGATAATAATTAACACTTCGAAATTTTGCAAATGAGACAACATGATACAGCAAAATAATGGATTAATGTAAGGTTTGTATTTCATGATCATGGCTTGTTCATGGCCTTCTTGAAAATATTTGTTGTAAGATTGTCAGTATAGAAATTTTAAATTATGTGTCAAATTTGAAAGTAATCTCTTGAAAACATTGTATGTAAATTTAATTGAAATTTACATAACCAAAATATTGTTGCGTGCGTGAGGGTTCGTTATGGATTGAATGCGCAAGTCGTTAAAAGTTAATAAAATTTATTCTTTTCACAAGAAATAAAACAAAATGCTGAAATATTTCCTCAGAGATCTTCGCACAATATCACAATATCACAAACGTTAAAAAGAACTCAATTCAAAAACAGAGAAACTAATTCTATCTCACAGCGAATTCGCTACAATCAATAACAGCATTAAGTACACAACAATTCGCTTAAAATAGCTACAACTGAGCTGAGGTGTTTTAATTCAGCTTTTATAAGCTTTTTAATTATTTACTAGAATATTCTGGTAAAACCGATTTTCCTGGATGGCAACAACAATAAGGAGATATTTATTTATTAAATATTAAATGCACGCTCTCTTTTATTTTGACTTTCCCGAAGTAGCTTTCTCTTCAAAAATCGTTTGCGTTCCATGGGAAAATAAAACAATTTTAATTACAATTCTAAATAAATAGCTAAATAAATAGGAAATCCGTAATAATTTGTTTAACATGTGTTTTGAAAATTTCATTCATTTTAAGATTTTCCTTCCGTCTGTGGAAGAGCTTTTATGAATGACACTATAAGTTACGAAGCGAGCATTAATTCTGTATCATAGTATTCCGAAATCGCTACTTACCTTGTAACTTCATCTATCATGCTAGAGATTTAAGTTTCACGCAAATCCGTAGCACGTGATAATGAACGTTTTCGCATACAGCCATTTACAACTAGCTAATCTACATAATGATGTCGAAATTGAATTTCAGAAAACGGCATAGCTGAGCTAATCCTAAATCCAGTGAAATTTGAGAATATTCTCTCTCAGCACATAGGAAATCATACTTTAGAGTTCAAGGCGAATTTATGAATCTCTTGTTTGGATTAAATATGTAGGAGATAGAGGGCATTATTTTAGGGAGATATTCACTGACTTCGTTTTATCTTAATGTACAGCGCTATTTTGAATAACACTTCCAAATAACAAATATTTGCCAAGGAATAATTTTTATTTCAAGTCTCTGAAGTCGATGCATTAACTGGGCTTGATTTAATGGGGTGTTGTCTGACTTTTTAAAATTAAATTTACGTATGAAGGAGTAAAAGAAAATTTGTTATGGCCATCAATCAGTGTTAAATAAAGCTGACTCTGAAAATATAAAAAGGAATAAATGAGTAGAATAACACTAGATGTAAGAGATAATGTAATGAAAATGTTCTTTATCTCAAAAACTACGTGTTTAAATACTACACAGTTTAAATAACAAAACTACATTGTTTAATTACTACGCTGTTTAAATAACAAAACTACGCTGTTTAACAATTATTATTTAAAACATAAATTTTAATGATTAAATAAGGATTACGTGATAATTAAAAAATAAAACACGTACGTTGGTCTTCAAAACTTTCCGTAGTTTTTATGCGCTCTATTCTTCTCCTCAAATAACCGGCTATCTGGTTTTCGATCAAAAAACATTACAGAATAACTGAGACTCCGTGCAAATCTTAGCAAAAATTTCCGCCTAGAAAAGCATTTCTTCGTTGATACCTTTAGAAATGTTTCAGCAAAATTCCGCAGAACTTTTACCGCTGTTTCTTCCATAGCTGCAAAATTTCACAAGTTTATATTTAAAAACTAAGGTAAAACACTCTGACGATTTTTTAGGATAATTTTTGGAAATTTTAATCAAGAAAAAAGAAAGCTTGCGAAAATGGCGATGTTGCTTTAATGAAGAACTGCTATGAGCATGGCTGCCAGAATAATGGTTATGCGCCTAGATGCAAGAGTTTGGCACATTTTGAAAATTTTGCGACTTCTACTAAAGCTTTGCGATAACACGTAAGTACCAAGTTCTCTTGCAAATATCATTTTTAGAAGCCATTTTTAATTCCGTTTCTTCAGTTCTAATTATGTTTATTTTTTCTTTTTTTTTAACGGATGCTCTTTATTTGGATTATTTATTTAATTTACTTAACCAAATAAGCTTAGTCTCCAATTTAAGCAGCTTGAAAAAACAGGTAATCTGATAACAATATTCTTCTGCTAATTATAACGTGGGTTATTCTTCTTTCCTGCGTTTCTTTAACTAGCTTAGGCCTAACCGTGACTTAGGTTAATTAGAGGCATCGCTACATGTGTTATATCGGGTGAACGGCAACTGATTGTAAAGTTAGCTTTGCAGCTAACTCTCAGTTTTAATTCAGTTGTAAAATCTATCAAAAAATGAAAGAATTTTGCAACCAAGAGAAATAAGAAAGTTACCTAATGCCATTTCAATAACTTCATTATAATGATCTATATTGCTACTATGATACTTTAGATTTCAACTGGCTGTTGTGTCTTGCGATTCACCGGCTAGCAGCACAAAAATTATCAAACAAGTTATCAAACTAGCACGCAGCTAAAATAAGCAAGCGAAAGCTCTTGATAATTCAGTTAACGAGGTGCTTTGTGAGTGATCTTTGCTTTAGCATTTCGTACACCTTCCTTACGCTGTAACACTCTCTCGGCACCTGGTTCTCCGTAAGTTGACTTTACACTGATCACCCGGTTGCTCGCTGCATCTACTGGATCCTTATAACTTTTCTCTCTTCTTGGAAGCTTTCCTTTACCGTTGTCTGGGACCTCCTTTTCATTGAGTTTTCTTTATTTTAACCGGTCACATTCTAACCTCTTTTCTTTTCTCTTTCACCATTCCCAGCCTCCTTTTTTTGCTTTGCGAACTTTGCGTACCCGATGTCGGTGGTTATTTCGCCGTCTTCACTGCTGACTCATCATTGAGCGTACTAGGTCTTTCCTGCAAAACGTCTCTTTATAACGGCATAGTAGTGCACTGGTAATAGCGCTTTATCTGATTAATGTTGGGCATTAAAGTCTCTCTAGTTTGAGCGTTTAAATAAACTACCATCTCCTTAATCGCTAAATCAAAAATGGGTCTTCAAATTTTTGGACAAAGTGTCTCCACTTTCTATCAGCGGCGCGTGAAAAGGAATGCTTAGCTTTCAAAACTTTATTTTCCAACTTAAAATCAACTCCCGCCTTTTCTTGTCATAATAAAATTTTTGCTAGCTATCTTCGAATTTCTGATCGCTTCATTGACTAGTTTTGAATGTCTTCTGTATTAAATTCTGCAGACTTCCTTTGAACAAAAACTATTTTATCAAGGTACATAATTAACTTTCTGCCATGAAATAATTCAGCTGACATCTTCCTGGTAGTATCATGTTTAGCCGTCCTCAAGGCAAAGGCATTCATTAAAGCAGCTATACCAGGGCTGATGATAATTTTTTATGTAGCTGCGATTGGCTTTAGATATTTTATATTTACCCACTCTACAGCACATTGCGGTCGATAAGGAACCATCTTAAAATGTTATATGTCAAGTCCTGAATATAGATCCTCGAAGATTTCCGTTATCCGAAATTACTTTAAGCAGAGCTCTACACTTTTTAAATAAATTTATTTGATAAAGAATTTGCAACAATTGTAAGGGAAACTCTTTTGTGGGAACTATTCGTACGTACTTTTAAAAATGATTCGCAATTACGAACAAATATGTGTTTTTATTTTTTTTCATTGAGCGGGTAGATTTCAATAGGTCAATTCCTATGAATTTTATAGGAAAAGTAACTTTAATGCAATTTATGTTCCCGGCCGAGTTATAATTATTATCGTTTACAGTCAAATGTTGCAGGATTTAACATATTAAGTTGCAAATTGTTGCAGCTTCTCTTCTGAGAAAAATAAAAAGGCTTCTCGAATTCTCTAAACTGTTTTTCTTGTCCGGAGAAGGAATGAAATTGGCGCATCATGTCATTTCTGCAAAATACTTAAACTCTGCTAAAAATGCCTCGTAGAAAGCCATAATGTTTCTTAAGGGGAGTTGGTTTACTGGTACCCATGCAATTCTGCGAGTACCCGTAGGCCAAATTCTCGTAAAAACCCACAGACTGAAACCCGATAAACTGTACGGGTACCGGTAGGCGAAATTCCCATAAAAAACCATAAAAGGAAACCCGTACGACTGTATGGGTACCCGTAGGCCAAATCCCCGTAAAAACCCATAGAAGAAAACCCGTATAGCTGTACGGGTACCCGTAGGCCAAATCTCCGTAAAAACCCATAAACAGAAACCCATTCAACTGTACGGGTACCTGTAGGCCAAATCCCCATAAAAACCCTCAAACAGGAACGTGTAGAAGATATGAGTACCATTATAAGGTATTTCTCTCGCCTTCATGGCATGCCTTTGTGGTGTAGTGGTCAGCACGCTGGACGCGTATTCGAGAGGTCTGTGGTTAGAGTCCCGGAGAGGGCACTGCACATTTTTCACGTCTTCTGCTTCAAAATAACCTACTGTCTCTACACTAACCAAAATCCCTTTAAAAACATTGCCAGAAACCAGAACTTTATGCCTATCCATAGGCCAAATCTCTGATAAGAATGAATATTCCGGAGGTCTATTCCCCATAAAAACCAGCAGACAAAACCCATACATCTACATAGGTACCCCTTAGGCCAAATCTGTGTAAAAGCCAATAGGCAAAGCTCATAGACCTATACGGATACCCATAGCCCAAATCCGTGTAAAGACTAGTACACAAAAATCTACAGATGCAATACAGGTGCCCATTGGCAAAATAACTGCACAAAACAGTAGACAAAAAACCCATAAACAAAACCAATAGAATTTTACCATAGCGGAGTACCCATACATAGAATCGTACTTAGAACGGGCATCCATACACAGAATCCCTATAAAAGCAATACACAAAAATAGAACTGTAGATCACATTTCCATAAAAACTACTAAGCGTAAATCATCAGAAGTACACAATTAGCACTGATGAAATATACAGAACTAAATGGGGGAAGCGTGTAGAGTAATTTTAAATAAAATTCAATGCGAATAAACTTAATAAAATTTTATAAATATCTAGAAGCCTACAAGTCCCTGTCCTCCTCTATGGACGTCAGTAGCTGTAAACATATTACAAAATATTTGTATAAATTATCTTTACAATGTTTTAAACTTCTTATATATAATTACGGGACTTTGATTATATATATATAAAGATATATATATATTTATTTATAATCAAATCAATGATATATATGTATATATATATATTTATTTATAATCAAATCAA
>KK118646.1:205805-229164 GCA_000611955.2 Stegodyphus mimosarum
TCTAATTATATATATATATATATATATATATTATTGATTTGATTATAAATTCATACACGTAATACTGTATCTCATTGCATGTATATGTATAACACTGTATTTCAGTTCTTTAATTGCTAAATTAAAAAATGGGATTTAATCACATCCGCTTGTTGAACAACGAGAGATGTATTGCCAAAGGATGGTACTTTCTAGCATTTGCTTAAATTTTAAGTTACCTACAATGCACTAAACTAAATTTAAACAAACCTAAACGAAACCCTAATTTTAAGGAAAAGAAACATTATTACAAGTAAAAATATTAAATAAACAAGCAACAAAAAGAATAAGGGACTTGCATATTAGAAATTTAACAAAGAGTTCAAATTTAGCATACTTGCTATCTCCTTAAAACTCACTTACCACTGATAACAACACTCTGCAGCTTATTATAACACGCATACACATAGATGTTTTACATGGAAGAAAGGATGACTCCTAGAATATAATGTAGTGATGAAATAAAAATATACAAATACTATGTCGACCATCTCTTTTACAATACATTGAATATGACCTGTATCTGTCGGAATATAAATGAAATATCAATATAAGAATATAATAAACTTAATAATACTCAAACTATTACAATAAATTATATTGTAACAAAACAAACTTTAAAAGATTGACAAGACTCAACAGATACCGATTCTCAACTCACAGTTCGGGAACTGAGGAAATATCTCATAACGTGTAATATCTTATTCTGCATGTCACTTTTAGTGCTATGTAATCTTCAACAGATTTTATATAAATAAAATCTATAACGTAATAGGTATTTATACAACATTTAGTTCTCGATGTAAAAAGCTTAATTATTAACTTTCGTACTGTAAAAATTCCATCTCTGTGGAATAAGTATGAGTATAGTCATACCTCATGTACACATAATTATAAGTTAAAGAGATGCAATATTAGAATAAATTTGAGTCATTACTTTAGGTATAAGTTATTTAGATTTCTATTGTAGAAAAAATACTTTAAAAACTTTATAGACATATAATTGTGAACCGTAAAAGTTTTAAATAGTAAAATTAAAAAGTAAAATTTATAGTGAAAAGATAGCTACTATTATGGACTGTAGATTATATAATATAAAAATAACACTTCGTCCTGAACACTTCCTGCATTTACACTACCAAATGAAATTTATATACAGCAGTGTTTAACAATAGAAACACGTCTTCTACACAGCATTATACACAGACAGTTAAAATTGCTCTCATTGTAATTAAGCAGATACAGCACATGTAGATACCATTTGTTTACAAAGAGTTTAATTTAAGTTAATATCCATACAAATAGATAAATGTCGTGCAAAAAATTGTAACTACTATTTCCGCACTATGACTAATGAAAGAAAATAATGCTTAAATATCACTCTAACTATATTTCAAAGCAATGTTAAAACAGTGCCCTTACAAGACTCATGACTTTGGTTCTAGTTGTCTTGTAAAATGTTTCAATTACTTCTGCAAACTTCCTACCCACGTAAAAATTAGTACACCTAAATAAACTGATTATACAGTGAAACGTTCCTAACAAAATTAGCTCCACAGTTCCAGATAATGTCAGTTTCCTTTATACTTAAAAAACTATCAGTGGTTTTAGGTATTGTTATTTAATTATGTTCCTGAGAAATGTGTCACTGTCAAAGGTGGTCATTTAGAAAATAACCACTACATGAGGTTTCACTTAACGTATTTTTTTTCAAATAAATAATTCCTATTTTATACTCCCAAGACAACATTTAATATTACATAAACTCTATTAATTATTCAAAAATCGATTTCTATTTCAAAAGGAATTTATGAAAAAAAATTGAAATTTTATTCATCAAACTAATAACGATGGTAATTAAAATATTTATAAAAATTATTATATGTGTTTTAACAAAATAGTACAAAATATTTAATGTAACAATGTGGTTCTAGTTTCATATTTGTACAGAAAAATAGACTAAAAAAAGCAATGTAAGCTACTATAATCATCTAAATTTTCACACAATTTTAGTAATGCAAAACTGATTCTTTAGCTTGTATGCCTTGCAAACCTCATTCAATAAGTAATGCACACATTAAGTATTTCAGTGTTTACTTCATTAATAAAACTTATTTATTCGCTAAATATAATTAGTACATTTTTTAAGACATAAAAAACATTCCTTCTGCTCAACCACGTCACGTTAGTCGAAAAATTTAAAATTGAATCATCCAAGATCTTTTTTAAGTAAGGTACGCTCAAATTTATTAGTACGCAATATTCAAATGATAAAGCGCCTACATGAATAAGCTTTAGAAAGTATTTCTAAATTATAACCAAAAATACAGTTTCAGTAAAATGTAAAAACATATTTTTTTCAAAAAATATGTCTTTGCATCTGATGTAAACACACTAAGTCAAAATATCAAGTCTAAAATTATCGCTTTTCAGTCTTTAACCACATTGTTTTTTACGATAAAAGTAAAGGGAAAATCAATTTCACTCACAAAATCCATTTCAGAACTATTTAACTGTCAGCAAAGTTCGCTCCAACCATTAGACACGATTACACGTGCATGACTTTACTGGTATTTCGTTTCATATTATTTCGTATTTACAGTCAATGTTGGTACTTTATTTTTCATTATAAACATCTAAACAGTAAAACATAGTAAAAATTTTAATAGAGTAAATCACAATAATTTATTTATTGCATTAGTATAGCTTGCTGTCCACCAGACGATAACACAAACATCCCATAACAACATTAATAAGAACGTGTTGCTTCTTTTGAGAGCGGGAAGGGAGATATTTTTTTTTCCTTAAATCATCGTTAACACGGAGAAAAATAGTTCTGGAGTTGTGAATGAACGTGGTCGTGTTAAAGAGATGAAGGCTAATATCGGTGTTTATTTGTAACATCAGAAATGTAAGTGAGTATGTGTGTGTATTCAGAGAACCAACTCGTGGCAAAGCCACCTCCCTAAGATCACAGCCTCTGAAAGAGACCAGTATTTCTGAAAACATAAGTATATTTCTGTATTGAACATTTGCAAAAAAGGTTCTGGTAGTGTGGCTGGTAAGCTTGGACAGATTCATTTCGTAGAGGCAAACTCCTTAGACGGCCACCTCTGAAAGATTAACCTATTTCTGAGAATATTAGTATATATTGCTATTGACCATCACCTCCATAAGGGGCCCACTTGCAAAGATGCATTTTTATTTGCGGCTGGTCGTCTTAGAGAGACCTCATTATGTGTAGTGTATATGATTACTGTTATTGTTTCAGACAAAAGCTTTTAAAAATCAAATAAATAAGTATATTTAGTAAAAAACCCTCTCTAATACGACCACCTGCGTTCTCAGGTTACTGCGATGGTCTTAAAAAGATATTATATTTTCATTCTTAGAAATACTGATCGTCTTAGAGAAGGGTTGGAGACGGGAGGGTTCTCTGTATGTTTTTTAATTCTTTAAGTTTTCTGTTGGTTACAAAATTGAAATAACGTTATTTTCAACAATATCAACTAAACGGGATAAAAGAAAATAAATAAATAATTTAAAATAATCACTAGACAACAAGAACACCAATGAATTTTGATGATACCAGTATTAATTTTATTGTTTACAAGAAGTTTATTGACGTCTGTTAGAAAATTAGCATAAACCCATATAAACCAACAGAAGATTTATTTGGCATCTTACTTCTATTATATTAATACCAGTAAGAAAACCAGTAAAAATCAATATAAATCAATACAAACCAGTAGAAAGTTCTGAATCGGTTGTATTGGTGTCAACTGATACGAGTAAGAAAATCCACAGAGATCAATAGAGACCAGTAAAAGTCGGTAGAGACCAACAAAATTCTATGTGTACCAGTAGAAAGCTTTACTGGTTTCTAAGGGGTATTTTGAGACCAGCAAGAAAAACCCACAGAAACCAGTAAACGTCAGCAGAAAACTGTAGAATTTTCTGGGTGGCCATAAAAAGTTTTACTAGTTTCTATGGGGCATTTTTAACAGGGAAATAACTCGGATAACTAGACCTAAAACGACCTAATGACTTAAAGACCTAAATCTACAAAAGTATAGTACAGTACAAGTGAAGAAACTGACAGTTTCACTCACGTGCGTGTCGGATTTGCGCAATGCTTATGGAGTTTCACAAAATTTATGTAACTATTATGGGCCCCCCTCCAACAAAAATTTTAAGAAACCCTGCTTTAGAGTAAAACAAAAAATGTCAATAATCTCTTAATTGCAGCTCTGTTTCTAAATAGCCGTCATATATATGTTTTCAAAATCATCAGAGTCTTTTAATTATGCATAAATATGTTTAAATTCTGGGTGTATTTGTAACTGCAACAACTGCTTCGCGAGAATCCGAAATTTTTTAAGTTAGCATTATATATCCGCCTTCCTTCCCTTCGTCATCTACTTTTATTTTGGATAGAGCGTCTGCAAAACCATTTTCTCTCTCTGAAGTATTAAGTTGCATTCTTGTAGCAAGGACCCATTTTATATTCTTTGTGACAAATTCTTCTTAGAATGCAAATGAACCACGGGGGAACAAATTCTAAATTTCTGAACCGCCAGTGGATTTGTTCACGTTTCTCTTTCTGTAGCGATATAATTCCTTTGCGTTGGATTAAGTGGCTTATTAAAACATGCAACTCGGTGTCCGTCTTGCATTAGCATGGCTTCTACCGCGAAAGTCGATATATACGCAGATATATCTAATTTCCGTTGGCGTCAGAAAATTTTAAGACTAGCTCTTCGTCAAGTAAATATGCAAAATCTCTAACCGACTATTTTAGTTTCAGCTTTTTGTACGCCTTTAGTTCTTGACAGTCTAAGGATGGAGCTTGTTTTTTCCCCAGCTTCATTTCGAGCTGCACCGTGGTTTTTCTCAAATTAATTTTTCACCCGTCGCATTTAAAAAAAATCCACTTCCAAAATTACATTTGCTTGCATGCAGGTTTTTCGCCAGACACACACACACACACACAAAATCTTCTGATTCTTAATTTTAAGCTGTACGTTTAGTGTATCCTTTCCTATGGATGGTCATTGTTTGCCTTACGAGATAATATATTTTGCTCCTTGAACACCAAATACTATGTACGGTTTAAAGTTCTTGTGAAAACAAATTTCTGCCAATAAACTATTTTGCCCCTCTTTATTCAACAATGCTTTAACTGGTATGTTATTTAACAGACTTTGAATGACCGGAATCGCGAAATATTTTATTGTCACAGTATTTAGGCGAATGTGAGAAGGATTTTCTCCTTTCGGGCTGATTGTATAGTCTGCAATGAACTATTCCTTGCTAGTTCAAATTCTTCTCGTATCCCCCTGTTTCCTTATTTGGGATTCATGTTGGCAATCGGCAGTCGCGAAAGAAAATTTTAATCTATTATAAAAACGTTTACAGCTGCCAAGCTTCGGCCTCTCTTCCACTACACCACTGAGCCTCTAAAAGTATCCTAACCTACGTGTAGTAACTGTTACCCTCCTACATTAAAATTTAACTGCAAACTCAAGTGATGTTCCAACTTCTTCAGGTTTCATAATTCTGTGAAGTCCTGTGTTTGTGTTACTCAAATAAACAGAATAATTTTTATGACTTCAGCCTGCATTTTGTATTTCCAGAACACAGCTTTACGACTTGAGCTTTCCTCAGTGTAAACTCAGTTGTATTCTTCCAATCTAGTTTGATGTCTACGAAGCAATTCTGATTGCAATTTCGCTCTAACGTTCACAATGGGAGATGCTTTTACCAAGGCGGCGTTTAATATTTCGAATTTAAAATTCTCATTACTTTATTTCACCCAATAAAATATTATAAGTTACTTTGTAAGATCTCACTGTCCCTCCTCGCAGTGTGGTGATTGTTGTGGTGATTTTGTTTTACTTCCCCAACTAGTTAAAGCAAGTAATAGACTCTAATTGTTCGAGAAAGGTCAATTCCGAACCTGTGCTTTCGAACGCAGTTTGCGGTTTTATTGAAGCTTTCATCGTATGTAGAATAGACCCAAATCGTTCCATGGGATTGCTGGCACCGTTGTAGCCTGTGATGTTGAAGGAGGTTAGACTGAAAGCTGAGTTCTCTTGAGCCATTGTTGGTGCTTTTATTTGGGTGCCACTATAGAGTCAAAACTTGCTTAGTAGCACAAGCAAGTATCAAACTTCTAACAGGTTTGGAAGGAAATATCGCTTAAACAATCGCTTGAAACAATAACAGATTCTTGAAAACGTTTGTAGGATTTTTATTAAAGCAGAACTTGCACGCACTTCTTGTGCTTGACAATATCAACCAACATTTGTGGCGGTGTCCACCCAAGTCATAGAGGACGAAAACGTCGCGGAGGAAACAACGCAAAGCGAAAACATCGTGGGACAAAACATCGTAGGTGAAAAAAAGCGAAGAGAAAACATCGTGGTACAAAATATCGTGGTAAAAAATAAAGTACCTACAAATCATCGCACACATAAGTTTTCAGGTTTTAAAAGTTATAATTGCTTATTCGCATAATGATTTAGGAGCAAGAAGGAAACTGGGTATTTTTAATTTTACGTTTCATATCTTTGAATGAACTAATAAATTTTAGCGGAAAAAGTAAGAAGAAAATTTAAGCATTTGAAAATTGAAAATGAGTATAAAATTAATTCAATTTATAACACTTAATAGAATTTTAAGTTTCCATAGTTAGTTAACCTTGTCAGGACTCAGTGCTCGGTGCATATTCTTGGCAAACATCTTCGTGAACTCCTTAAATCCTGATCTGGAACAGGGAGATGAATGCAGTTATGTTCTGTGGTAGAATATTGTGATTAAGTGGTAGAAGAACTGCACTTTAAAGGGATTTAAAATCCTCTTTTATTAAACCACAATTATCGTATTTACAACCACTTCCCAACTCGGGAGGGACACAGAAAGTAATGACCGCCACTTGGGTCTAAACTGAACAATCAGATAAATTTTAACTAAAGCTAAATAGAAATTAAATAGTCATTGCTCACAGAGGTATAGCGCGAGGTTGGCCTCTAAACTAAATGGTGCGTAGCAAGATTTAACTAATACTGACGCACTTGGAATTACTTCAATAAGTAATCACGTAAAAGCGCTGCGGCTTAAAATACTAGCTAGTCAGGCGAACGTTGAATAGAGTAACCGTGGTCTGAGACTAAAAGCTCACTCACACTGAAAGGTTTCTACCTTTCGTTTAAATACTGCTTGGCTCCACTTCAAATTAGCATAAAGCTGAAACGCGCGCTAATTCTAACGGGAAGTTGAAATGAAAAGGGATAGAAAGATTCGAATTAAAATAAAACTTTGTTAGTTTAAATAAAACCTTACAACCTCATGCATTTATCTTCCTTTTTCTAAACATTTTTAGATTGTATTTTTCCTAAAAAATTATCAGTAGAAGTTTATAAAAAAAGATTAAATTATTAATGATATTTCCTAATTAACTATGTAAATTTAAAATTCTATTAAGGGCTAAAAGTTGCATTAATTTCTTACTCATTTTCTATTTTTAAATGTGTACGTTTCCTTCTTACTTTTCAGCAAAATTCTGTTAATTCATTCAAAAATATGAAATACAGAATTACAAATATCCCCTTTTCCTTCTTGCGTTCCCAAATCATTACGTGAATATACAATTATAGGTTTTGAAACAAACCTGAAAACTCATGTATGCGATGTTATTGTCATGCGATGATTTATAGGTATTTTTTTTACCACGTCGTTTTCGACGACGATGGTGTTAAACTGCGAAGTTTTTGAACCCTTTTATTTTCGACCACGATATTTTGTAACAAGATGTTTTAGAACTGCGATGTTATCTCCTTGCTTTATTTTCTCCTGCGATGTTTTGTACTACGCCGTTTTCGCTTTGCGCTATTTTCTCCGCGACGTTTCCGTCTGCGATGTTTTCGGCTGTAACCATTGTGGCAATGTAACTTAAAGTAATAAGTTAAATTCAAATTAAAACTAAGGCTAGTAATCAGAGACTACATAACTTATTGTAAATTCTAAGTTTCCAGAACTTTTCACTGGCGTAAAGGTAGGCAGAAATAATTCAAAGCTGAAGAATTACAATCTTACCAGAGTTGGCAAAATCTAGTAACATGGCCTCCAGCGAGAGAAACCCTCTGTCTTACAATTCAAAAATAGCTTAAATATCCTCAAATTGATTTATATTTTTGGTGAGGAAACGGAAAAGAAGAAGGCCGAAATCATAATAATTGATTACTTAAATTAATAATAATACTACAAATCCTCGACTAGGCAGTTTCTTACCACTAGTAAGATCCTCACATAACGAGAATACTTATCGTACCTACGGATTTAATAGCGGTTTTCACTTGTCGTTATGTATTGTTAATAGAGCTTCTCATATATGTATAATACATATGTTTTAGTTCTGCATACACTGAGTAATGCGCAACCTAATCAAATGCAACCAGTCAGTTACCTGTACATGGAGTAGGTCATTCAGAGCAACACCATAGTAGTTACCCCAATCTCCTGTGGACTCTATGGTTTAATCTAAACTAATGATAAATCTTCAGAATGTAAAAATAACCTTTATATTTAAATCTTAAATGAACAGAAAACATTTCTTGTGTGATAGACGAAGCTCCGTTACGTGCTTGTATTTAAAGTATCAGAGAACACAATTCCAATCTAAGTAACCTAACTTGAAACTATACATAAAAATACACTACATAAGCTGGCTCAGATAACTAACGTCGTATATTTTAAATGTTGGCTAGTAAGCTTCAACTCATAATAACTGGTTACTTCTACAGCTTAACAGAAATCCTACCGCTGGGTTCTTATGTAGTGGAACCTTCTTATCATGTATAATCCATAACAATCTAGCAATCCACTGCATAACAATCGAGCAATGGATTGTTGAAGAATTAGTATGAATGCAGAGAAGTAGAAAGGAGTACACATAATTTTTTTACGATTCCAAAATGTTTAAAAGACGTATAACAAGTCTTGTCATGTGCTTGTTACTGTCGGATGTGCATAATGGGCTATTCTGGACAAGAAATACAAGGTGTTTATAAAGTCCCGGACCTATTTTGATGTTTAATAACTAATAAAATAATGAAGATATAAACAAACTTGTGGCATTTATTGATGGAATAACTTACATATTTTCCTTTTCAGGTTTGAATATCTTTACTTTTGTAAATATCGTCTGCGCGTGTGGGTAATTTCAGATAATTTCATTTTCCAGTCTAAATATCTGCATTTTTCTAAATATCGTCTGCTTATCAATTGCATTTTTCTCTCTTTTGTTTTTGACAACTATTAATCGCCATAATGTGCTCATATGGGGATCTGAAAACTCCCATGAATACCGTGAGGCACAAAGGGATTCTAGAAAGGTTAATGTGTGGTGTGGACTAATGCACGACCGAGTAATTGGGCTTTTCATTTTCACAGAAAAGACGGTCTCATCAGTCGTGTACTTAAACATGTTGGAAAACTTCGTATTTCCACAACTAGAAGAGCTTCAGCCACATGTCGTTTTGCAACAAGATGATGCACCACCTCATTGGGGTACCATCGTTCGTAGTTCTTTGAATGACCATTTTACAGGAAGATGGATTGGGCGAGGAGGTCCAATTCCTTGGCCACCCACATCACCTGATATAAGCCGCTGGACGTTTTCCTTTGGGGATTAATTCGATTTTTTTAAAATCTTCAACCAGCTGCCAAAATGTTCGGAAAAGAAGACGTTTATTATAGCCTCTGTACGTTAAGTAAGGGTAATTACAAATTTTGATTTAAATTGCTTTATAACAAAGCAAGCTTACATTATGGATGGAGAAATCAAGCAATACTAATAAACATCGTAGGCAGCACACATTTAAATTTTGCCTCCTTATTTTCTCTCAGCAACCGATTCAAAACTCCGCGAAGAGAGTTTGTACATTCTTGTCAATATTTATTGTACAGAGGTGAGCTGTAAACAATAAATTTCCTGAAACGCATCTACAAATAAGGGGAACGGGAATCAAGAAAAAATTATCGATTTTGAGAAAACAGAGATGCTCTTGTTTGCATTTTTCGTGCAGCTTCCCTCATATTTTATTTTTATTCCCCAATTTCTAACCATTTTTTCCTAACCTCTTGGAAACTTTGCATTTTTACCCTCTGAAAAAAGCTTGCTATCATGTTACGTAAACAAGAAGAACTCAGGTTTCAAAGAAGCATATATCGAACTACTTTTGAGTTATTTGGTGAGTTAAGCGGTTTCGAAAACTCTGCATGGCGAAGCAAATAGTATTTTCCTTGCATATCTTTTGCTTTTTACCTTGTTTTTATTGTCAATACCAATAATATTTCTTGTTCAGAATAACCGATTATGTACATCCAACAGTAACAAGCATATGGCAAGACTTGTTATGCGTCTTTTAAAGATTTTAGAATCGTAAGAAATTTATTTATACTTCTTTCTATTTCTCTGTATGCATTCGAATTTTTTTGGTAATCATGTCAGCAAAACCTTTCACTGTCTTTCACTGTTTTTCACTGTTTTTCACTGTCTTTCAGTTGTGTGTGCTGTTTTCTCTAAATGCATGTAAATGGAGTATTTTTAACCTGAAATATAATTTACTTTACACTCATGGCCTCGTGTACCCACAATTAGAAAATAATCTGAAATAATCTTGTAAAGAAATTGATCTTTCTTTAAAATCGTAACATGCTATTCATCTAGCTATATTTTCCAAAACTTAATGATGTAATATTATCAAAATCGCTACACCTTAACTTTTTCATTTAAGTTGTATAAGCGGAAATGAGAAAGAAGACGAACAGTAATAAAAAACGAAATTAAAGAAATAAAAACTGAAAAAACAGTAGATTACATGTAAATTATCTCTCCCTTGAAAAAGAAGACGTATAAAAAGCATTTAAATAAGCAGTTAAATAAACTGAAATGACAAAAATAGTTTCTTCAATTCTCATCGAAAGTAATTTTCTCGATAAAACGCTCCCTAATTTCTTTCAAGTCTGTCACGTAATATCACATTTTCTAATCAAATTCAGAGCTGCATTTTTATGTCTTGTAACTGATTTCTAGTTTTAATAAACATTAATTTTAAGATATTTGTATCTTAACGTATTCAATAAATTTCAATGAATATGAATGTTGCTGTAAAAGCTCTTTGAAACTAATATAAAATTTAAATATCCATGATTCATCTTCATGATCATGTTGTTTTTCTTATAATTTTATAACTTAGATATTTTTTATCCTCACTTAAAATGGAATGATAATGTATAAAAAAATAGTTTAAATTTATCATATGCGATTCAAGAAGGGAACAAAAAATTACACATCTCCGGAAATTTAAAGCTAAATCATATTGTTGCGAAATGCCCAGCTGCAGTAAGATAGCTTCCCAACAAAACAGGTTTAGGGTTGCCAGAAAATGGCAAGAAAAGGCAGGGTTGCTAAATTTAGTTCTAAATCGTTTATATGGGGATAACTGGCTACAAGACTGGCGATATATCATAGACGGAACGAAAATATTCTAGAGCGAATTCTTACCGGTTTTCTCGAGAATGTTCTCGAAGACAGATCAAAAGCTATATATACCCTGCGTAGTAGCAGAAATATGTTGAGTTCAGTAGGAGCATCTTGAGTTCAGAGATTAGCTCGAAAGCTTTTGACCGAGTCTGAAGCTGAAATTTAATGCTTTGCCCTGAAGCCATCTTCACTGTTATAGACTGAGAGCCTGAAGGCTGTGTTGCTGATTGTTTCAACGTAAACTGTGTAGTACTTCAAACTGTATAGTACTGCCGAATAAATTGCGTTTTGTTTCTTCATCAAGTGTTGCCATCATTCACTTCAAATCCTTTGAACCCGCACAACGCAACAATATCACTAACTTCAGATATAATAGAAAGATTGAAAACTTATTGACGGCAGGAATATAAAATATTATTAAATAAGCTGAGCCCATTTGTTGACTGTTTTATAAGCAGTTTATCCTAGATTTCGTAGAGATACCTAGGCTCTTCTGATTAATTTTTAGACTTTCATCAAACTTGCCACATAGGCTTACTACCGTTTTTACTACGCATTTCTTAACAAGTTATAGTAGATTTAGCTCTATGAAATTTAGTAATAACAACGCCTTGAAAATTCATACGTTAATTTAGGACATTTATTCGAATGCAAGGGTAATTACTAATTTAATTAAGATTTCCCTGCAGGCATCCTCATATAGCACTTCTACGACGATGTGGGCTGAGATGCGTGTTGCTATGGAATGCGCATTTTATATTAAAACAGCTGTGACGCTGAACTCTAGGTATTAAAAATCTGTAAAAATCACAGTTATTATTAATATTACGAATTATACCAGCAACTTGCCTAAGAGAAGTAATAAGTTAGCCTATGGTATTTCGGAGGTGAGTACCGCTAATTGTCTTGAATCCGGGAAAAAGAGTTCTTGTTATATTAATAACTTTATGATAGGCCTTCCTAGCTGATAGCTCTAAGGGGTTCTATATGCTTGTTTCCTAATATTCTGTGTATTTGCTGTTATTCTAGTACATTGTACAGGCTGAATTAGTAACACAGTTTTAATTTAACTATTGTGCGCATTCATTTATCTTTATTAACATGTTATTTTATGTTAGTTAGCTTCTCTGTCTTTCTCGCTTATTGTTTTCTGACAGAATGCTAATTTTAAGTTCGAGCGTATTTTAGTAAGGTAGAAAAAAGGTAGTATTTAAAAAAAGGTTTTAGATGGTAGAATCAGAGTCTTCCGTACGAGCGGTTAAAACCCGTTGGGAACTGAAGAAATTCAACCAATAAGAGTAAGCCGCCTCCGGAGACTGTTTTGGCAACCAATGCTTGTGCCAGCAATTGAAGGGTTTACTTTGGATTCATTTTCTCCTCATCTCGCGAGATTGCGTACGCACACGTCATTAAAATATCCATTTTACAATCTGTTGCCCCCTCAGGGGTCGACGTAGCAGTTATTTTAACACATCGTGGGTGAGTGGTGATGTTATTCCATTACACGTTTTGGCAGATGTTTGACGAAGTTGGGATGATTGAACCATGGAGAAAAATACAACTCAGGACTTTCACTTTTAACAGCATATCTTTATTTTAATTTAGAGCAGATTATTCAGTAATTAAACTACTAGATATGACTGACTTTAATACGTTACAACATTCTAGCAAGAATGAGGGGCATTGCGAAAGTGTTAACAGGATGAAGACGAGAAGGCATGATCGCAAATTAACGTTTTACCGTTAAAAATTTTTAACAAAATTGGTGATAAATTTAGAGAAATTTCAGTGAAATCCCATGATAAAATATTTTCAAGATCTAGCCAAGTTCATGTAGAAAAAACAGTCAAAGTAAAGTGTAAAGTAGGTAAAATAGAAAATAATGTGATATTTTATGTAGTAGATTCAAATTTGAATTATTTATTGCTTTCAGCACCATGTGTTTCATTATTTAAGTTACAATTGAATTTTCATAATTATGAAGTGTATCAGCTTGGAAAACAGGTAAGCAAAAATGTTAAAGTAGACAAGTTTTTCCAAAATAATTATGTAGGTAAAAATAATATCAGTGCTAAACAATCTAGTAAATATTTTGATAATAGTGGAAATTTTGTATGTAAAAATGATGTTAAATGAAATAAAAATGATGTAAAAATGAAAAAAATGTGGTAATTATTTTGAAAATAGTAAAAACTCTGATAGTAAATTACAGAAATTGTTGAATGATTATAATCATATATTTGCAAAAAGTAAATATGATGTTGGTTGTATAAGGGTTGAACCTCCCAGAGTCATATTAACTTCCGAATTACCAATAGCCTATAGACCATATAGAGCATCTCCTAAAGATAATAGTGAAATTAAAAAACAAATAAATGAATTGTTAAAAGCTGGAATTATTAAATCTTCTTATAGTCCTTATGCTGCTCCTGTCACTTTAGCTTACAAGCGAGATGAGCGGTCCAAAAGCAGATTGTGTATTGATTTCAGAAAGCTTAATCAAATTACTAAAACTGATTCAAAACCTATTCCTAGAATTGATGCTGTATTAGATCAATTAACAAATGCAAAAATATTTTCTACATTGGATTTGGCATCAGGCTATTGGCATATAAAATTAAATGAAAGGGATACTGAAAAATTGGCATTTACTACAAATTTTGGACTGTATGAGTTTACTAGATTACCTTTTGGTTGGAAAAATTCCCCAGCTGTTTTCCAACGAGCTCTTAGACAAATTTTAAACAAATATCAGATTCAATTTGCTTTAAATTATTTTGATGATATTATAGTATTCTCTCCAAATTTTGATGAACATTTAAATCATCTTAAAATAATATTTGATATATGTACAGTCCAACTCATACAGTCCAAAATTTGTAGTAAATGCCAATTTTTCAGTATCCTTTTCATTTAACTTTATATGCCAATAGCCTGATGCGAAATCCAATGTAGAAAATATTTTTGCATTTGTTAATTGATCTAATACAGCATCAATTCTAGGAATAGGTTCAGAATCAGTTTTAGTAATTTGATTAAGCTTCCTGAAATCAATACACAATCTGCTTCTGGACTGCTCATCTCGCTTATAAGCTAAAGTGACAGGAGCAGCATAAGGACTATAAGAAGGTTTAATAATTCCAGCTTTTAATAAATCATCTATTTGTTTTTTAATTTCACTATTATCTTTAGGAGATGCTCTATATTGTCTATAGGCTATTGGTAATTCGGAAGTTAATATAACTCTGGGAGGTTCAACCCATATACAACCAACATCATATTTACTTTTTGCAAATATATGATTATAATCATTCAACAATTTCTGTAATTTACTATCAGAGTTTTTACTATTTTCAAAATAATTACCACATTTTTTAGTACTAACATCATTTATACATACAAAATTTCCACTATTATCAAAATATTTACTAGATTGTTTAGCACTGATATCATTTTTACTTACATAATTACTTTGGAAAAACTTGTCTACTTTAATATTTTTACTTACCTGTTTTCCAAGCTGATACACTTCATAATTATGAAAATTCAATTGTAACTTAAATAATGAAACACATGGTGCTGAAAGCAATAAATAATTCAAATTTGAATCTACTACATAAAATATCACATTATTTTCTATTTTACCTACTTTACACTTTACTTTGACTATTTTTTCTATATGAACTTGGCTAGATATTGAAAATATTTTATCATGGGATTTCACTGAAATTTCTCTAAATTTATCACCAATTTTATTAAAAATTTTTAACAGTAAAACGTTAATTTGCTATCCCGTATCAATAATACTGGGAATGTTTTCCTGTCCAATTTGGACATTTACTTCAAAGCAATATCATTTTTTAACTTCTCTTTTAGGAACCGTGTTATAATTAATAGCAAGTACTTGTGGATATCGAATTGGCCTATACGGATACTGAAGAGGTCGGTATTGTACTTGCTGATAATTAAAAGGTCTCACACTACTAAAACTTTTATAAGGAGTGAATTGCACTGTCCTGGGATAATAGCACCTCGGAACAGTTTGCCTTGAAGAAACAAATTGGTAATTACTATTTCCTAAACCATCGAACGGCATCTGAACTGGAAACAGTTTCCTAGCAAGAATAATCCAGTCTTTCGGTGTATCTATTTTTTGCACTGTTAGCAGCATTCTTTGAGAATGAGGAAGTCCTTCCGTAAGTGCTTCCACCATTGTGGATTCTGTTAGTTTCAAGCTGGCTCCTAATAAGCTACTGGCTAGGATCTGTACCTAGGCAGTCGCGGCCACAGAGGTATACAATTTATAAACCTAGTGGTTCTGGGGGCTCCAAAAAGTCACTTATTGGTCGATGGTCCGGCAAGTCTTAGAGTAGTGTGTTTCTGGTAGTTCGGAGGAACTACCCTGGGCTTCTGGGTAACGGCTGTTTGGGACGGGCAGCCCGAGCGACTGGCAAGTAGCAAATCAACGACCAGTAATGAATTGAACTCAGGTGCGTTGTGCCGATCCCTCCAAGGTTCTGGGAATGAGGTCGAACCCCGGCCCTACTTCTGCGGGGGTGAGAACTCTTAGTGCAATTACGTTTGCGGAAAGAGGAACGTCTTTAACTTACTTCCAATGAGTTTTGGAATAAAAAGTCGGTTATTCTATTCGTACGTGCAGGTGTCCCTCAAAATTACAATTCAAACGCACTGGGAAACGGTCAAAAGAGATGTTTCCTTTGAAATCTGATAACTGAAGCTTTTGGCGATTACAATACTTCCTTTACTTCGTACTAGGAAGTAAAAATTGCGACATCTCAAATCAAAATCGTTTGTCTTGGAGATCCATTGAAAGATAGAAGTGAGGAGGACACTTACAAATTGCAGTAGGTAAGTATTTGCCAAAAGGTTATTCACACATTTTCTGAAGAACATTCCCTCTTTGATAATTATCGAGGAAGAAAAACCTAACTTTTACGTCTCACTCTTGCTATTTATCATATACTTCTCTTGGACACTATATTTTTTCTGTTTTAACATTTAAAAACAGTTCGCAAGAGACGGTTCAATGGATAAAAGATCTCTAGCACATGGCTTTCCACCATTTTTATTCTGAAACATGGAAATACAGAAATAGCAACGAGGAAGCTTTAACCCGGCGGAAGGCGAATCAAGAAAAGTTACTAGAGTGGGCGCATGGTGTATTACATACTCCAATGTTTAAAATACGGTAAAAACAGTTTTATTTGGTTTTAAAGCTGTTTTTCTTTTATATTACGCGAAAAAGACTTGGGTTACAAAAACTTAATTTCCAAATTAAGCTTACAGAGAGTTAAAATTAAGATAAAGGAAAATAATAACAAAATAAACATCATACCTCTAAGTTTTATTGCATCTCTAATACACAATGCAACTTATTTTATTTGTTTACACTTTGAACAAAATTCATTCACGTGTTCTTAGCACAGAAGGTTTTTACATTTTAAATATAGCATTCTCTGTCTTCTGTCCTTAGTTCCCGGGCATTCATCACAACTTTTATACTTAGTTGCTTCGAATTTCGTATATTCGTTTGAATTATTCCTCAAAACTTCTGCTCCTCTTTCGCATGAAGTACGTAAGTTTCTCAGTAAAGTATCAATCTCTGATCGTTGTTTAATATATTTTTTTGATTAATTGTAATGCTAAGTCCCTCAAAAACAGACATCTGCTTCTGTATCTTGTTGGTGGATTAGCAGTTGAAAGTAATATAATTTGAGCATTTGCAATATTCAGTGCAGAAAAGAAATGGACCATTGACCACTTCTTTGTTATTCTAGCAATTGAATAACTTGCTGCCGTTTCATCCACAATATCCACTGCTTCCTTAGTCGTATTATAAAAATATATAATTTCTGGCGCTTTCTTTTCTCCGGTAGTGTCATCGATAGCATGATCGTTATGTAATGTTAGTTGCGGGTATTCCAGAGCTCCAGGGTTCGATTCAGTTGAACGCGTTACTCATTTTTCATCAGCCCTGCTTCCGAAATAATCTAATATCTCTACAATCTTACTTACTGATGTATATAGTCTAGCGCGACGTAACAACTAAGTAATGTACTGTTTCCACGCTACCAGCAGTCACCAAATTATTAGGAAAATTGTATTCGATGGAGCTGAAGAACACATTCAGGGATGAGGGCTAAATTATTTATAAAGTTTCTTAGTTTATATCTGGTCACGGTCAATTTGCAAGTTACCTGTTTCGTTTCCATCTAGGATCAAATAATTTATGTAAATGTTAAAAAAAGGAACCTCAAGATGCAGAACATTTGATTTTTTCATGCCCTACCTTTGATGGCCCTAGATTATGCTTGCAGAAGGATTTGAAAGTGTTCGGCGTGATTTCGACAGTGAACTTCTCTATTTTCGTGAAGTGCAGGCTCTGTTCTCTGTTTTTGTTCTTTTATTATGCAGTTCACACTTAATGTTTCCGTTAACACACATTTTAAGCCCCCTGTTGCACATTTGTGATGCACGGGGAGATTACATCTGGGTATTAAAATATGTAAATACGGTGTATAATGTATTTCTTCCACATTTTTCTCATGCCTTCGTGGTGTAGTGGTCGTAACTAAAGGTAATGGATGATGATTCCGAGTCGCTTCTAAAACGGGGAGTATATAAGGTATTTCTCCCACCTTCTTCGCATGACCTCGTGGTGTAGTGGTCAGCACGCTCGACGCGTAACCGAGAGTTCCGTGGTTCAATTCCCGGCGAAGGCATTGCTCATTTTTCAATTCTCCCGCTTCGAAAAAATCTTAATGTTCTACAGTGGCGCCCGAACTAAGACGTGCTGGATGATGATTCCCCACCACTCTGATTTGGCGATTGGGTCCCCTGAACCTCAGTCGCGGTTTAAACGGGGGGAGTACAAAAGGGATTTCTCCCACCTTCTTCGCCTGCTTTCGTGGTGTAGTCGTCAGTACTCTAGAAGCGTATTCCAGAGGTCCTAGTTAAGGCGTTGCTCATTTTTCATCTCTCCTGCTTCGAAATATCCTTACGATTCTATAAATGTAATTGCAAAAAAATATTTCCGGGTTTTGATGAGTCTTCTTTCACACATAGCATCTTGACATTGTAGTGTAATTGTCAATTGTGGAATCGCATCAACATAACTAAGCAATGAGATACTTACTGAAGAAAATTTTCAGAAATATCTTCTGAAGTGTTCAATTCTATGTATCAATTAAGTGCGTATCAATTAAACATGTTTATTCTTATATCTGCACTTAAAATAACTTTGAAAATTCTCGGCTTTCTAGTGAAATCATTACTAAGAAAAAAAACATTCAAGATATGATAACATATTTTGTTTAAAAAACCATTTCCGATACATAATAAGATAAAAACTTAATGCAGCAATATTGCTATTTTAGTTTCATTGAAGGGAATTTCAAACATCGCGTTACTGAGTAGTTCGCCTAAGTATATATTTCGTATATATTGCTATAAAACTTTCTAAATATTACAAATACGTGCAACTGTTTATTCAGCTAGAATATAGAATGCAAATGAAATAATGTATCTTGAAGGAATATTCATATATAAAGCTTACGTTGAATTATGTTTTAGAATGTATTTAAGTTTTTCATTCTTTAAACAAAATGGACTGGCAATAAAAGTAGTTAAATAAAAATCTGATGTGAATACCACATGCCTTCCTTGTATGGCGTATTAAATTATACACATTTTTGCTGCATTTCATTTAAACTTGTTTCCTCGAATTTCATTATAGAGATATTTCTAATTCAATTATTTCAGTTCTACTCCGCAACAAAGCAAAAACGCATAAAACCTCAAAAAGTCTTCATTAAAAATTGTAAAATCCAGAAACACATAAAACACCAAATACATTTAAAGCAATTAAAAAGTAAATTTTCACAATTAAAATTAGAGTTTCTACGTAAAAACAAGCAATTCGGCCAGCGTGCTAGAAGGCTGACTTTTTGGTAAACCAAACTGAAAGTTTACTTCTGGTCCCACTCGTCAAAAAGACATTGAAGGTGCAGAAACTCACTTAATTCACCATTCCACTGAGTTTCAAATCTAAGCTATTGGTGGTTCATCAGGCTGAATTTTTAAATTTAAACTTTTAAATTGTTGATAATTCTACAGCTATTGCATGCAGATTAACTAGAGGCATAAAAATCTTAACCGGAATGTAAAAACCACATAATTCAATCACTTATAAAGCAAAACATGCCCAATTTACCAACATATAAGAATACAAAACTAAGCTCAACCGAGCCAGGTAACAGAGTGGTACATATATATACAATTGGTGCAACCGATTGCAACGAAGGGAGGTGCACAACTACATCTCTTAGCAGCCCCATATGCAAAATTTTAACGCTCGTCCTTCAGTTATGCGAGATACCTACATACATATGTACGTACAGACGCTAAGGAAAAAAAATTCCTTTGAATCCATTTTACAACCCTTTTTCGAAAAAAACAGTCCTTTATTTGTCCGAACGTACGAATATCATGCAAAAACATTGCTCAAATGGTTTCGAGAGCGGTTAAATGGATATTTTCGTTGAAATATGATACCTGCAGTTTTTCGTGATTACAATACGTCTTTTATCTCGTACAAGGGAGTAATAATTGAAAATCTCATCCACGATAAAAATATTCTATATGTAAAATCGTCAACCATTACTTATTTGTTATATTATCTTCGATGGAAACAGTTTCTACAATGATGTTTTCAATATACTTGATTAATTTTCCGCCATACCGCTTCAGGCCTTGCTTGTATTTCTATAAATTAAGGAAGGCATTTTTAATGTACGACAGTTTCACGTCCGTAAGACTGAAAATTATCACTCAGAAGGGAAAAAATAATTTTACACACATGTAGTCCAGGGATGTTTTCTTTCACAGCGATTTTGAAACAAAAGTTTAACTAAAGAGTAATTTCTGTGTAACATGGCAATGATCCAATTTTGTTTTACGAATCATCAATCAAACGCTAATTATTCTCATTAAATGAATTAGTTTGTGTTCTGATTTTAGAGTTTTCTTTTACCCAGTTATGCTCACGCTTTTGTTGTTGACAAAAGATTTCCTAAACAGTTTAAGAAAATTTGTTACAGATTCAGAAAGACGAGAAGCCTTTAGTACTTGAAGTAAAAACATTTATCATATTTTCCGGTATACAAGTCAGCACGGCGATAAATCGATCTTGATATTTTGTCCGAACAGCTAATAAATTAAAGTACATATAGAGCATAATCAGTCCTCCGAGATATAATTGACAACATTTAAAAAAAAGCTTTGGGCAAACGAAAACTTTATCCAAAATATATCTCAAGAAGATTGCGTGTCAGTCCAGAATTTGGAGGTGCAGCAGAAAAAGTGGACGTTTTAAAAATCAACGAAAGAAATATATTTCTATATGCAAACGCTTAAATGAACTAAATCCATTCCGAGTATTTAGGATTTGTAGGGTACTATTAGTTGATGCTGTGCATTTATGTATAGAAAATGTACAATTATGTAAATTTTTTTATGTTTTTTTTTTATCTTTCTGTTTATCAGTCCTCTAGATGGTATATATTGGCTTAGTATTGGTTCCCAGTGTTGCCAGAAATTTTTCAACTAAAGTAGCAAAACAAGAATAAAAAATTCGCAAATGACGTCAGAGGTCAAGTTATTTTTTGTGACGTCATAGTTACGCAAGCTCACATGACCTCTGACGTCATCACAAACTTATCGTCTATTGGTTCCGTAAGTTAAGACTATAATCGATTCTCAGTCATTTCAATTACGTCTTTTAACTTATACGAAAATTTTAAAACTGTATTGCTCATTTTCAATTGCTTAAATATCCACTTCTTTTTTAATTAATTCTCATTTAATTTATGTTTCTATTTTAAATTAATTTGTGAATATCCATTAAGAGATTCCGCATGTTTAGACTGTTAGAGCTTTTATACTAAATTTTAGGTTATTTTTTTTAATTCCTTTTTTTTTTCCTTAATTGTGAACAATTTAATTGAGGAATGCTTTTCAGTGAGTTTTCCGTTCTGTGTGATGGATCTGTTTGCTTTTGATTACTTAAAAAAGCCTTGTTCTTTCATTGTTTAATTTATTTGTGTTGCTATTTAGGAAAATGCTGTTGCTTTGATTTTTGACTCATTTCCATTGCTTAGTTCTTAGCAATGTTATAATCAGGGTAACGAATTTCATTTCCTTCTCTGTTCTCTTACCCGGTATATGGTGCGCAAGCTCCAAGTTCTTTTGTTCGATTTCGTTATCATCATAGAACTGGGGGGGGCGGATAAACTGACTTAAAGACAAAACTCACGGGAGACGAGGGGAGAAGATGAGAGACCCCGAAACAGTTTTTTTTTCTTTCTTTCCCACTGTTTTCCCCCACAGTTTCTCCTCTACCCCCTTCTCGTTATACCGGCGTCAGGCTGTGCAGCCTTGGAAAAAAAAAGTCCACATGTAAACAAGATTGCTGGATGCCATCTCCTATTTAAGCGTAAATAAACTGTTTTTTTAATCTAAATTATTTTTAATTGACACATTAATTTAATATAAAAGCATTTTACGATATATTAAAAAATCTTTGAAGTCGCAAAAAGTAGCATAAGAAAATGATGAAAGTCGCAAAATCGCAAATACTTAAATTTTATTAGCACAAGTTTGTCAAAAGTCGCAAATTTGAGAAAAATCGCACGATCTGGCAACACTGCTGGTTCCGGCAGTCTCAACAGTGGGGGGGGGGTCATAAATAGCACTTCCCATTTCCTAATTATACGTAAGGGTGACTTATGCTAGACTTTCTAAACTCTACATCCCCGAAAGTGAGGAATCTGAGAATTACTCTGAGATATTGGAAAATATTTCCGTCCATTTAATAGCGTTTTTTTTGTACACTTGTAACAATATGTCTCTTGTTTTGTTTATATTATTTATTTAATAGTTGCATTTTAGAATACTATGTTTTTGTGCAGAATTGAATTTCTGGGCCTATATTTTGTACGGTTACAGCCAAAAACATCGCAGCAAAAACATAGCGGACGAAAACGTCGCGGAGAAAACAACGCAAGGCGAAAACGGCGTGGTACAAAACATCGTAGGAGAAAATAAAGCAAAAAGAATACATCGTAGTACAAAATATCGTGGTCGAAAATAAAGCGGTTCAAAAACATCGCAGATTAGAAACATCGTCTTCGAAAACATCGTGGTAAAAAATAAAATACCTACAAATCATCGCACAAATAAATTTTCAAGTTTTAAAAGCTGTAATTGTATATTCGCTTGCTGATTTGGGAGCGCAAGAAGGAAAGAGGGATATTTCTACTTCTATATCTTATATTTTTGAATGAAATTACAGAATTTTGCTGAAAAGTAAGAAGGAAACATAAACATTTAAAAATTGAAAATGAGTAGAAATTTAACGTAAATTCTAGCACTTAATAAAATTTTAAATTTACGTAGTTAATTAGGAAATATCGTTAATAAATTAATTTTCTTTTATAAATTTTTACTGATAATTTTTCATGAAAAATACGGTCTAAAAATGTTTAGAAAACAGGAAGATAAATAACTGCATGAAAAATACAGTCTAAAAACAGGAAGATAAATAGCTGCATGAAGTTAATTAACTAGATAAATTTAAAATTCTATTAAGTGTTATAAGTTGCATTAATTTTATACTCATTTTCATTTTTTAAATGCTTAAGTTTTCTTATTACTTTTAAAGCAAAATCTATTAGTTCATTAAAAGATATGAAA
>KK118646.1:238015-257367 GCA_000611955.2 Stegodyphus mimosarum
TTCAGCAGGCGGAAAACGCTCTGAATCAAAGGTATAGAAACCTTCCTTTAATTACCATCACTTTCTGTCAAATGATGAGGTACAATAAATTTAAAGTTTTTAAATTCTGTATTTGCTTGTTGATGGGTAATTATTCTAATCGTGATAATTCACCGCTAGGAACAAATTTAAAACCTTGGTTTTGGTAACTGACATCACAAAGTTAGTTGGAACTTATTCTAAGGGTTAAATATTGCCTTTGCTATCCGAAATAATTCTCTTCTTGCAAAAATTGTGGTCACATGCTTTTGTCAAGCCATTTCGTTTTTTAAAGTTTTAAAGGAAATATTGACAGTTTTACTGGGATTATTTAAACATTATTTAAATATTAATGTTGCGTTTGACGAGTTCGTGGATTTTAAGTAATTGACGATAACACTTGATGAAGAATCAAAACACAATTTATTCTTGAGTAACTGATATTACACAGGACAGTTACAAAGACACGTTTACACTCGTTGAAAAACGACGACACACAAGCTGAAACTATCAGCAATACAACCTTCAGGATATGGCGGAGAAGACAGCTTCATCACAAAGTACCAAAGTACAGCTTCCAACTCGTCGATCGCTCTAGTCTAATCTCAGTCTAATCTCTGAACTCAAGACTACTCGAATTCTTTGAACTTTCTCCTTGAACAGGTAGGGCATATATAGCTTCAACCTACCTTAGAGAATATTCTCGAGAAAATAGCTAAAAATGCGTTCTAGAATGTTCTCGCTCCGTCTACGACATATCGTCAATTTTTAGCTAAATATTTCCAAATGGGAGATTTCGCGCCATATCTGGTAATCCTACATTTCGCTGCCACTTTTTGGCAAACTTACCAAAGTCGCCTTTGACTCAAGCTGCTCAGACAGCAGACTTCTTTATTCTCAACTCTGGAGGAGCTTGGTGTGCGAACCGCTTTGCGGGGAAGCTATCTCACCACGCAGCCGCTGGGCATTTCACAACGATAATAACGTCAGTTATGTTAGAATAATATTCAATAATGACGCTTACAATTTCCAAATAATATCGCTTACGTTTTGAACTAAAGGTACGTTTAAAACGTCTCAAATATTTAAAATCCGTGCTTTTCTGAATATGTTTTCCTGTGACAACAACTTAATTCAGTACTGTGTTTTAACATATTGAAAGTAAACTAAATTAAAATTTTGTTTTCAGATTGAGCCTATACAATAAAGACTAAAATGGTTCTTTTCATATCAATAAAAGTTTCATTAAAGAACGAAAATGAGGAATATAAACATTCTCAAGAAGAAATTAAAGCAATAGGCAGACTTTAAGAGCGAACTTTACCATTAAATGGCTGAAGAAAAGAAATGACCCTAGAAAATTACAAGCATAACAATATTTTAATATATAATTCGCGTAGAAATATGTCTCAATAACTTAACTGCTTAGAGAGATTTTCTCTTGGTTATCCTAGACATATTCGCATTGGATAATTTGTGATAGCCATATAACTTAAGAGTGCAAGAGTATTTCTTCTTGAGAATTTCGGGTATGCTTGGGGAATTTTCTCATTGTTATATAGATATGTAATTTTGAGGCGTAGAGGAGGTATTCTTCTTTGTGAGCTAGTGCTTCCCACGATGTGATTAATGTAATATGTTATATCGTACGTCTGTATATATATGATATGATTACCCAGATTTTGCATCACATGCGCATACAGATTGTCCCTAAAGCTATGTTTATGATATAACCATATATCATTTACTCTCATGGTGTAATTATATTTTCTTGGTACATTCTAATATTTATTTGTGTCTTTAAGGTTCTTTGGCGCACTTTATCTGACTGAATAGATTCCGTGCGTGATAAGTCACTCGTCCTGCAATGACTAAAATATCTCGTGAAGTTCTTCATTTATATACAATTTGCATTTCGGCCACTGCACTTGTATTTTAACCCAGCGGAAGGCGTATCAGGAAAAGTTAATAGAGTGGGCGCATTGGGTATCACATTCCTCAATGTTTAAACTACAGTAGAAACAGCTTTATTTAGTTTTAAAGCTGTTTCTCTTTTATATTACGCGAATAAGGCATTCGTTACAAAAAATTAATTTTCAAAATAAGCTCATAGAAAGTTAAAATTAAGATAAATGAATATAATAACAAAATAAACATCATACCTCTAAGTTTTATTGCATCTCTAATACACAATGCAACTTATTTTATTTGTTTACACTTTAAACAAAATTCATTCACGTGTACTTAGTAAAGAAGCTTTTCAAATTTTAATTATAGCATTCACTGTCTTCTGCCCTGGGCTCCAGGGCATTCAGCACAACTTTTATACTTAGTTGCTTCGAATTTCGTATATTAGTTTGAATTATTCCTCGAAACTTCTGCTATTCTTTTGCATGCAGTACGTAAGTTTCTCGGTAAAGTATCAATCTCTGATCATTGCTGAATATATTTTTTTGTTAATTGTAATGGTAACTGGTTAGTGGATTACCAGTTGAAGTAATATAATTCGAGCATTTATTGCAGCAACATTCAGTGCAGGAAGGAAAATGACCATTGGCCAGTTCTTTATTATTCGGGCAACTGAATAACTTGCTGCTATTTCATCCACAATATCCACAGCTTCCTTAATCGTATTATAAAAATATATAATTTCTGGCGTTTTCTTTTCTCCAGTAGTGTCATCTATAGCGTCATCGTTATGTAATGTTAAAAGCATAAAAACAGGTTTTCCTTTGTTTTGGAACATAAGAAATGAATGCTTTATGTTTTTCGAAAGCAAACAGTGCAGAAAATATTCCTATTTCCATACTCAGTTTCCGAAACGTAAACTTCTTCACTTTCAAATATTTCTAATCAGTCTCACAGACGCTGCATTTCCAATTCATATGGAGTCATTCTTTTTGCCGTAATGCGCTTAGAAATGTTTTAAAATTTAATTTCAAATACTTTAAAATCGCTTCCGAGTAGAAATATATACTGTTACACTCTCAAAATGAATTTTTAAAATAAATATTCAGTCAGAAAAACACTTACGTGGACAGGCTCATGGGGTGTGTCACACCCCAGATGCAATAAAATACCGACAAATCGTTTTCTGAAATACACAGGCAACGAAAAAGCGGTTCTGAAAATCAGTCACTACCAGAAACTCAGCTACTGAGTGTAGTACAGAATTTGAGTCTCAAGTTAGGAATATCCCACTTTTTTGTATGATTGGGGTTTGATACACACTACGTGCTTTCCCGCGGGTTAATGTCGAACTATGAGATAAAAATTACAGGATTTTTAATAAGAACGAATTAATTATTTTCCTTTTATTTCTTAATGGAGAAATTGGTTTCGTATACGTCTAAGATTCTATACCGGATTAATGGCATATACTGAAAGTACCATTATATTTCATTTACCACACATGCATGCATAATTTATCAAAGTAATCCAACCGTTGGTTCACCAGCGGCTGAGAGATAAAGTCGATAAATACTGGTACCTCGGTTAGGGTTTCGAATTCCGGTCCACGGGCTGTCTTCATACACATTTCGTGGTTTTACCCCGTGTACCATGTATACGAGCCATTTGTCTTAGAAAGTCCTTCGCGGAGGTTCTTCCCCCCCCTTACACAGATAGCCCTTAAATGCTTTACAATAAACAAATACACCAAAACGTTGTCTTTTTCAGATTAAGTTAGGTTTAGCAGAACTATTATACGGTATTATTAAAATCGGAAAGAAATTAGAAACCATACATGTTTCAACATTAAATATACACTCATGTCCATAAATTAAGGATAATGCAAAATCAGGCAAAGAAAGAGTTAGAAGCAAAACAAATTTGACTTATTTGTAAAGCTTATTTATTAAACAAAAGGTAAAGAGCAAAAAAAGATGTTATATGTTTGATATTATTAAAAAATTAGCGATTTTGTCTCCCTGGAACAAATTACAAAAAAATCTATTTACAAAAAACCAATATTACATGGTTGGTATGATTGTTAATACATTGTATGTCTCCCAAACGATGCAATACAGTCCGAACAACGCCTAGTCATGCTGAGTATCAAATTATCGATCTCATCTTGGGGGATATTACACCACTCAAAAAGCAATGCTCTCCGAAGTTCCGGTAGACATGTAGGAAGAGGTTGAAGGGTTGCAACTCGTCGGCCAAGCATGTCCCACACGTGCTGTACTGGATTTAAGTCCGGTGAGAATGCTGGCCAGTCCATACGGGTGATGTCCTCCGACTGAAGGCATTCGCTTACGATGTTTGCACGGTGAGGACGGGCGTTGTCATCCACAAACACAGAGTGTGCGCCCATGGCGGCCCAAACAAACGTACATGTTGTTCAAGAATGACGTCCCGATAGCTTTGGCTTGTCATGGTTCCAATTTGAACATGCAGGTCGGTTCTGGAACCCAGAATTATTCCACCCCAAACGAACACTCCTACACCACCGTAACGGTGTCGTTCAATGATGTTATCTTGGTAGTAACGGGTACCTGGAGCTCTCCATATGAATGTCCGGCGAGAATGAGACTGCAAGCTAAACCTGGACTCATCGGAAAACATCACACAAGGTGCATTGCGGTGTCTACAATGCATGTTCTCTACTCCAGGCTAACCGCAGGCGACAGTGAGTTGCAGTAAGTGGAACGCATCTGACAGGTCTACGAGCATATAGACCAATCTGACCTAAGCGTCTGTACACGGTCTGCCTTGAAATTGTCGTACCAGTGGCTGAAGAGAGCTGACGAGACAGGTCTGAGGCTGTGCTCCGCCTGTTTCTTTTGGCAGTAACTGCCAAATACCGGTCCTCATTCGGCGTTGTAACTCTGGGGCGACCTGTGCTGTAACGTCTCTTCACATTACCATCATCTTAGAATCGTTGTCAAAGCCTGGAGATAACACTCTGGGCAATTCTAAGTTCGTATGATACTTCCAGTTGGGTACGCCCACATTCCAGACGGCCGATAATTCACGTAAAAAATCATCCAAATGCGTTCTTTATGTCATAACTACTCGGTTATTGCACTGAAATGCTTATAAAGCGCCTGCGAACAATTTTACTTCTTTGTCTGCATTCCTTATATATCATTCTCTTACACTCTCGTCATTGTGAAGTATTATTGGTGTCATCTGGTTACTTCCTGAAATTTGCATATGATTCTTGAAGATGTGTGTAGTGATTTTATAGGTGATATATTTATTTTAGAGTTCGATTTCCGCATGACTCCGAATTATCCTTAATTTATGGACATGAGTGTATTTTATTCTTTTGGGTGTGTTGAAAATTTGTATTGCTGTTTGCAATACAAATACCTGTTTGTCGTATGTTAATGATAATGTCGCAAAGGAGCGAAGTTCCTCTGTCTTTTTCCTTATTCTATGGTGCTTCCGGGTCTTCGGTTTCGGCGATGTCTGCGTGGTGATGCAAGCTCCTGTGCCAGCTGGGCTTGTCTAAAGTGTGAGAAGAAGCTACATTGTCAGCTTTGATGCTTGAGCTGCTGTGTAAAAGGATAAAGATTCTGACGAAGTTCAAGTACCTATGACGAAGTGAGGTACACTGCGCAAAAAAAAAAAAAAAAAAAAAAGGGGGGAAGTTCTATATCTCCCTTTCTACTGGGCCGATTGACGAAATTCAAACTGCGTTTCCCGTGTCTCGAAAGCGCGACAGAGAGGAAAAAAGTCACCATCATTCTACTTTCAAATAATTTTAACAAAGTGCTGAAACCATATTTTCGTTATTATCGCTTTCAACCGTTTTCGTTATTATCGCCAAAGTTCAAAACGTGCCAATATATAAATTTACGTATAACTTCGAAAATTTGAAAAAAAAGCTATAGTTTTTTGCAGATATGCTTAAAAATACATCTACTTTATGATGATTGTAAAAGTTTTATAGGTTATAATCAAAAATGTTTATCGAAAAATTTATAAAATATTACTTAAAAATACAAATTGTAAAAATAAATCATAGAAATTAGGCGAATTTTATGTGGAATGAACCTAAATTTCGAACTGTATAAGAAAGGAATCCAATAAGTTTCATAAAAAAAGAGATATTAATAAATATATATCAAATACAATTAACATTGAGGAGCTAAATGTTTTGCAAAACTACTCGTGCGATTTTTACAAAACTTTGCAGTTTGGCATAATTTGAGTCGTAGAGTCAAAATACGGAAAAAATTGGCATGCCATTTCAGAAAAATTCCGATTTTGTGTCAAAATTCCTATATTTGAACAATGCTATATATAAATCTAATATATATCCTAAGTCGCGCTTTCGAGAAATAGAAAACGCAATTAGAATTTCTTCAATCTGCCCAGTAGTACGGTAGATATAGAACTGTCGCATTTTTTTTTCTTTTTTTTCTTTTTTTTTTTTGCGCAGTGTACCATCTGTATTCCTTGTTGTATTTTTGATTGTTTAAAGGTCATGGACGCAGTTTTTTCTCTGACATGGTGATTTAAAATTCCATCTACTATAATGCAAACTGGATTTTATAATCATGCTAACTTCATATTTTTGAAAGCTACAGAACCATACATAGATTTTCCACATTACAATCCAACTTTATTTTTCTCACGCATTAACACGTAACACCAAATTACATGGCATTTCATAATTATTATAAGGGCTCTTTCTTTCGATGACCATAAAATTAAAAACTATTAAATATGTAAAAGGCTTAAAAGCCTAGCTGAAGCTAGTCTTGTTTTATAAGACAGCCTATATTATGAGGTACTATATGTTTTTGAAATATATGTTAGAATTTGGATCTTTACTATAACTTCTCCTTTCCGTTAACCAGGATGCAAATGAGTTTTGAATGTTTTAGATATAGAAATCTGGCAACTATGCTTGCTGGTTTACTTGAACATTGTAGCTCTGCCAGTTAACAGTCCGTCATGCTGCCCAGACGGAAAAGTGGCCACTCACACTGCCTGCTGTACCGAAGGTCCCGAGTTCGAATCCCAGAGAAGGCTCGATATCCCTTCATAGGAGGCAACGGCGGTCGACCTATTAGGTGCTTCCTAGTGACTACCGCTTCCGGCCTTAGTAGGGGCCAACGGCTAAAATTACTAGTTCCCGCCACTGAGAGGAAAATTCTTCTGTTATCAGCTATTTGCTAGCAGTCATTATACAGCGCCATCAAAATTGAGCCAGGTTATTTAGACTAAATATATGTGATCTTCGCTAACGTTACTTTTAAGTTGTACATTCAGATTTATCTTATTTTACGTCTCGCAAGTACTGGAGAACTGATTGTACGCACATATGATGAGTGGCAGACTTATAGCTTTGGAGGACTGGGTCGGAAGTCTCCTGCCACTCCTTATTAGAATAATCATTATGCAAAATGTCAACATAAATATATAACTAACATTTATTTGATCAAACGTAAATAGTTAGAATGAGTTGGGGAAGAAAAAGCCTTATGAATAAACAACTTATATCTAGCAAAAAAATCAAATATTTATAAAAGCTTATTAATATACTAATTTTTATCTTTAAAAAGTGCATTAAAAAGTTCAGTTAGTAAAATAAATAAAACTCTTCTCTGCGACATTTGATTTCTCAAAATATATTTATAGCTTCATTAAACTTATCGCTTTTATTAATGTTTTTAACGTTAAGTCTATTGATCGAAGATAGCTTTTAATCCACGTCAGCCTTTAAATACTTCTCTAGTAAATGGAGCACTCGCAGTTCAAAAAATCTTTAGGTCCAAACATAAGTTAGGGACTCATTCTTGGAAGTCCATTTCCACAATATACTTTAACACTTTCAAAAACCACTTTGGACAACATTTAGCATCGTCCTTTTTTATAGTTCTACATACAGGTACATTGCGAAAACAAAATGGTATAGTTCTATATCTCCCGTTCTAGTGGGCCGATTGTTGAAATTCAAATTGCGTTTTCCATGTCTCGAAAACGTGACTTATAATTTATATTAGATTTATATAAAGCTTTGTTCTAATATAGGTATTTTGACACAAAATGGGACTTTTCTGAAATAACATACCAATTTTTTTTCCATAATTTGATTTTAAGACTCAGATTATGCCTAAATATTAATTTTTGGTGCGAAGTTTACAGAGATATTCAAAAATTTAACTTGGCGCATTTTTTTGTTCAGTTTGAGCCAAGAATAACTTGGCGAACATCTTAATATATGGCAATCTATTTTCCTTTCCCTTCCATTGCACAGGAATCGAAAAAAATCGCATCGTTCCTACCTTTTTACATCGTGGATGAGGGGAAAAATAATCACATCGTTCCTAGTTTCAAATAATTTTAACACAGTGCATAAACAACATTTTCGTTATTATCGCTTTCCAGATATATGCCACATTTCAAAACGAGCCAATATATAAATTCACGTATATCTTATGAAATTTTGAATAAAAAGCTTTAATTTCTTGCAGGTATGCTTAGAAATACATGTAGCTTAAGATAATCGTAAACATTTCATAGGTTATAATTCAAATTTTGTTTTCCTAAAAACTTATAAAAATTATTTTAAAATACAAATTTTAAAAATAAATCATAAAAAATGGGTGAATTTTATTTGGAGTGAACCTAAATTTCGAATTGAGTAGGAAGGAATCTAATAAGTATAATAAAAAAGAGATATTAAAAAATACATGGAGGAGCTAAAATTTTGAGAGCTAATTTTTTAAAAACTACTCGTGCGACTTCTGAAAACCTTGGGAGTCTGGCATAATTTGACTGCTAGATTCGAAATACGGAAAAAAATTGGCATGTCATTTTAAAAAAAGTCCGGTTGTGTGTCAAAATACCTATATTTGAACAATGCTACATATAAATCTAATACATATGCTAACTCGCGCTTTCGAGACATGAAAACACAATTTGAATTTCGTCGATTGAACCAGTAGAACGGGTTTTTTTTCGCTGTGCAAAAAAAAAAAAAAAATGACGAATACTTAAAAACTTAAAAGTTCTTCAAAACCCATACTCAGAGGGCATCCCAGGGAGGTCCGCCCCTGGGAGTGGTGCCTTCTTTTTAAATTCAAGTTTAATAAAAGGGGTTTATTGAAAACGTTTACAGGAATGTGTCGTGTTTACAGAGACGAGTTATAATTCGCTTGAAAGGCTAAGAGTGTCTGAAGGGATGTTTTTGTTCTTGTCGCTGGTCTTGCTTGTCTGAATTCAGAATAAGATGACGAAATTCATCGTGGCAAGGAGATGAAATTGCGCCTGTCACTGGTAAGAGCCTCGGGCACCATACATGTGACTGTACGAATTTCCGCAGTTCCGCCCTTTAATTTTGAATCAGAACACACCTGAGGCCCGAAAGTTTTCCACCCCTTCCCCTACCACCAACCTCTGGAAAGACCTTTCAGTTCGTCACGTATTTTGAGTGCCTCCATGTTGCAGAGATACTAAAAATTTATGTGCGCCCATATCTTCTCAGGAATGAGCCACGGCTCTTCTGTACGATAGTCAAAGTTACTAACCACTATTCTGGTTGGGCTCTCTGAAGGATTTTGAGTTACTATTATATGTTACAATCCCATAGCATGTCACATCTTACATTTCAAGTATGTAGATTTAATTTAAACTGCCCAATCGAGATAGTGGAACGACGATGTACGAAGATAAAGGGAAGAAGGGTGGGCGATCCTCGGACCCACGCACCTGGGGTGTTCTCAATCGAAATTGGAGGTGGAACTGAGCAAAGACGTACTGTCATCTATATGGTGCTAAAGACTATTGCCAACGACAGGCGCGATCTTTAAACCTATCGACGATCAATTTCTCAATTTTAATTTAAAAGAAAATTCCAAAAGTACGACAAAATTGCAAGCCATTCAAATCGGGAAGAATTTTCCCCCATCGTCTAAAGAAGATAATCCTCTGTCTGATCTTCCTCGAAATAAAACAAAATTAAACAAAATTTACACAAAATAGTACTGCTAGTTTCTGTAATTTTAAATTCTGTCTGTCTGCAATAAAATCACTTCTGAACGGAAGGACGTGTAACAGTATTTCATATTATTTCTTCATATTTTGGCATTTTAGATGTTTGGTAAAAAATATCCATGTGAATTAGAATAACTAAATATTCAGTCAAGTCCAGACAGTCATTTTAACAACTTTTCAATAAATTTGCATTAAATTACCTTTCATAAGCCATTTCGTAGCATAAGTTATTATTACATATTTTATACCATAAGGATTCTTCAAAGCCCTTGTCAACCTTCATATTTTTAATACCATAAGACGTTTCGAACCTTGTTTCATGTTTTATAGAATCTTCCTTCTGGTTTAAAAAATTCATATTTAACCACTCTATTATTAAAGTTTTCTGTTCAAAATTAATAATCAGTTTTTTAAGAAATATTTTATCTAGAAGAGCATTACGTATACTTATGACTGTTACCTACACATTTTTTTTCTGCATATTGTATTTTAATTTATAAAGTTTAATAATGATACACACAATCTTTCAATACATACATGCTTAAACGTGCTCTTAAAAGTAGTCAGTTATTTTTAGTACTGCTCTGTAATCGCGAAGAACTTTGAGTATCATAATTCAACGGAAATCTTAATATTGACCTTTAACGTATGTATTTGGAGGAAGTTTTATGGGATATCTGCACGTATGAACAAAATAAAGGACACTTATTTTATAAAACGGCTTGGAAAATGGATTCAAAAGGAATTTTTTGTGACGTCTATACGTACGTTCCTATGTATGTATGTTCTTCGCGTAACTCGAAAACTATTAATCGTAGAACACTTAAACTCTATATACATATAACTCACTGTAAATTATAAAAAGAAAACTCTACATATTACACCTAAATATTCATGTTTTGGCTGTGTCAAATTTAAAAAAAGTAATTATCAACAAGTAACGAAATCTAATCAATCTAAAGCGATCTCCCGGCCACTTTTATATCACTTTTACGTCATGAATCTGCCACTTTTATGTCATGGAATTTTACATTAATATCTTTAAAAGTACATTTATAAAAAAAAAAAATTCAGGTTAACCTCTACGAGACCATTTAACTGTCTGCATATCACAGCAGTCAAAATAACATGCTCCTATGGATCTAGGGATAAATTATTAAACCATATTAAAATGCCATTTTCTTTGAAATATTTTAAAAGATTTCTACTCGAGTTACTCTAAATTCTTTCCATTTTGATAACTTATTTCTATTCGAAAGAATAGGAAAAGCAAATGTACGCTAGGAAGCGAAATACATCAACGTTTTTATTGTGTGAAGTAACAAGGAACTGTCTACTCGATTTATCCAATAATTACTCGCGTTTGGAATTAGATTATTTCTTTCAATAGTGAAATTGCAAATATTCTGCCTCGTAATTTATGAAAACTGGCTTCGATTCCACCAGTTCATGCTCGCTTAAATATATTTTTTTCTTATTATATCTCAAGCAGACAGTAACGGGAAAATGAGAAAACTGATGGGAATTTATTCAAATTAAACTCGTAAAGTAAGGAAAATATTAAGATACTTGAAATTGACACAAAATCTAATATTTATATAATTATATGTATGGCTAATCAATAATGCTACTAAATGAATTTCAATTGCTTTTGTATTGCTGGGTGCGTACGGGTTCGTTATGGATTGAATGCACAAGTCGTTAAAAAGTTAACAAAAATTTATTCTTTCCACAAGAAATAAATTAAAATGCTGAAACATTTCTTCAGAGATATTAGTACAATATCACAATATCTCAAACGTTAAACAGAATTCATTTCAAAGCAGATAAAGTTAATCCAATCTCTCAGCGAATTCTCCGCAAACACAGCATTAAGTAAACAAACAGTTCGCTTAAAACAGTTACAACTGGAGATGAGGTGTTTAATATCGGCTTTTATAAGCTTCTTAATTAATTACTAGAACATTCTGGTAAAACCTCGATTATTGTGGATGGCAACAGCAATTACGAAATATTTATTTATTAAATATTAAATGCACGCTCTCTTTTATTTTTACTTTTTCGACGTAGCTTTCACTTCAAAAATCATCTGCGTTCCATGGGAAAATAACGCAATTTTAATTACAATTCCAAATAAGTACTTAAATAAATATGAAATCCGTAACGGTATGTAGTTGTGTTTATGAATATACATATTTATTCTCCGTAGTGCATAATCTTCCTTTAGCAATAATTTTATGACTATTTCCGTTTATTGTATTTTCGAAGCTATTGTATAGAAAATCATACATTGTGAAACAAGTTATGCGTTTTGGTTTTCTCTAGCATTGTAATATAAAAATGTAATATTTTAATGTGGACTCCAAATGAACTCCTTTTACGGCCTATTAAATAATATATATTCTTTGGTGCATTTCCATTAAACTTATTTCATCGGAGTATTCTAACTTAAATACCAAATCGCTCATGAAAGGTTGAAAATGACATCAAGAATTGCAAATTTTGAAATTAAATATCGCCGTCAATTTCTGTCGTACGGGAATCAAACCGCTTAAAATTTAATTTTTTCATAACGAATATAGCATGCTCTCGAGTATAGGTACAGGAACCGGGCGAGATAATTAAAAGTCAGATTTCGTTTTTTGTCAAAATAAATTTTTTACAGGTGAAATTTCGAAAAAAATAATTATTTTCATAGTTTAAAACACTTCTGCAATTGGCGCACGATGAATTGTATAAATAGAAGCTGGGTAAGGACTTTTAAGCAGGAAAAGGGTTGGATGTATATTCATATACGATTGGTGCTGCCAATTGCAATAAAGCATTAGATGTTATAGCAGTCCCATGTACAAATTTTTGACATTCTACTTTTTGTGTAATGTGAGATGCATATATATATATGTATCTTGCATTACATATATGTATACGTATATATGTGTGTAGAGATGTCACGAAAAAAAATCACTTTTTAATAAATTTTAAATCTGTTTTATAATCGGTTTTAGGAAAAAAAAAACTTTACTTCGTCCGTATGTGCAGGTGACACTCAAAAATCGTCTAAATAGATTCGAAAACGGCGTCGTTCGAAAATGGCGTGGTTCATAAATATCGTAGTAGAAAATGAAGCAGCAAAAAAGACATCACATTTCCAAAGTATCATGGCGGAAAATTCAGAAGTGTAAAAACTTCGCAATTTTAAAACATTATCGTTCCAAATATCGTGGTAAAAATCAATCATATACCCGTCATCGCCTGACCTGCAATTAAGAGTAATATTTGACGCTGAAATTGCTGGACAGTTCTTTGAAGATGAAAAGAGATTAACGATTAAAATAAGCTATCACACGGTTACGAGATCACTTTATAAGAAAAGACCAACTTGAATGCTTATTTAAGCTTCTTGCTATAGGTTCAAAGCTATTTTAAGACTAAACTAAATTTAAATGTTCAAACGTAATTAAATATCAGATGAGAAAATTCTCAACTCTCTTTTCTAGTGCAATTTGAGCTTTCGTCTTGTCAATTTTGAGAAAAAAGCTTTCTGAAATGGTCACCGAAATTAAATTATTCCTCTGGAAACATGGAAGTATACACGAGTTCATTTTATTCCTACTGTATTTCATGGAATGTTAGTAAAAGTGCATCAGTGACTCATTACCATAAAAAAATAATGCCGATATTTTGAAGTGAAATAGCAAAACCATTTTCACAGAAAGAACCAGAGTCTGGTTCTATTTTGATAATCATTATTTACATAAACGTACTTGCTCTCCGGGGAACTCTTCAGTTATGCAATACAGTTGAAGTTTTAGAAATTATTTTAAACTAGCCGCTATGCGGCCAGCCTTCGTCTGGCTTTTAAACGTACCGGAAAAATACTTAAAAGACACACCTGAGACCAATAGCCCCGTAAGCTCTTCCAACTATTTCTTCTTTGTTAAGAATAAAATCCTCCCTTGCATACGGCCCTGATGTACTACCAGAAAAACATATAGATTTTGAATTTTTAGCAAACTGATTGCATGAGATGTGTATTAAATATTTGTGAAAACATAATTTATGTACCCCTTCTTAACCACCACCATAACTATATAAAACATTATATAAAAATTCTACAATAACATAAATAACTCCATGCCATTTCTGAAGAGTCAAAAGTTTTTAAACATTTTCGTACTTGATGGTTTGAGTGATTCTTTTTCTGAAATTTTGAAATGTTATGATACTTTAGGTAATCTTCTGCGAAAATGTGTCAGCAGTCATATCGCAACCATTTAACTTGTTAGTAATATTTTATCTTATATTTTCAAGCTAAAAAATTACAATGAAATAAGCAATATCCCTTAATACAAATATTAATTATCCTAATAAAAAAACTAACCAACTTTCCGTTGAAAAAAAATCATGCAAAACGTTTCAATATCTTATAAACAGTGAAATAAGCAAAGAATAGCATAAAAAAAAGCAAACATTCCGCGCAGAATTTTACTCTGAAAAACAACTTTATCAAAACAAATCAATAAATATATATTATATATATATATATATATATATATATAATGACAATGAAATAAGCAGTATCCCTTAATGCAAATATTACTTATCCTAATAAATAAATCAACCAACTCCCCTTTGCAAAATCTTAAGAACTCAAATGGTATAAACAGATTATAAGCTTTATTTCCTAAAAAAATCACGCAAAAGTTTTTTATAATTAAGATTATACATAATTAAAACATAATATAAAAATGACAATGAAATAAGCAATATCCCTTAATATAACTATTAATTATCCTAATAAATTAATTGAACAATTTACCTTTTCAAAAAGAAGCAATTTAATTAATTAAAAAGAAGCAATTTCTTAAAAAAAGCGACATAAGAAATACTATGAAAAACGTTGCCAAACCCACATTTCTAAAAGAATTAAAACTATTCAAAATGATGCGATTTCATCAAAAATCTATCAACAGTAAGAATGAAAAATTGTTGCCCAAACCATATTTTAAAATATGTGAGAAGTGTATTCGAAAGCATCATTTAAAAATTTTAAAAAAATACAAAATATTATTATTTTTTCAAAATTCTTTTTGTAAAAGAAATCGGAAGGAATAAAGGTTAACGTGTCCAGAAGTGATAGGAAAATAAACAGTACATTTTTTAAAATAAACTTAAAAAACATTCTGTTGCAAAGGAGTTAAACTCACTTTGCTAAATAAATTCGTATTTAATCGATTTATTGAAACACGAAATTTATTTTAAGTTTGTAAAATAGCTAAGTGCCTGCGTTTCACGACGATGTGAAAATGAAACGTTTGATATAACCCACTAACGCGATTTCGTGAAAAAACTTAAAATAAAAAATAATCTAATTCGAATTTCGAAAACATCTCTTCGAGGTGCACTAGCTCTTGTCCAGATGCACCTATGCACCAAATTTCATAGCCCTGGATCTATTAACTTACGAGCAGCACGAACGAAAGACACACACACACACACAGACAAACTCTGTCTTTTAGTATGTGTAGAGATGATTACTCGTACAAATATCAAATATGTTTTAGAAATAACATAAACATGAATAAAATTTTGGAAGCAAACTTCAGTCACTCTTTTATATTGCTTGTATGAAAGAATGTCAGCAAGTCTTCAATGAGGTACTGTCGAGTAACAAGCTTCGAAAGCAGAACATCTGCTGTAGACCAAACGGCTTGAGTGAGAGTAATAGCTCAAGACCGAAGCAAGAGTTTAACCAGAGTAATATCAGCCCGGTATGGGAGTCAATTGATTGCGATGAAGCGCGTAATATATCCTCAGTCATTAAACGTGGCTTTGATGATTCTAATACACGTGTCGTGCACTGATGATATATTGTATATCAAATCTTAATATAATGCGGTCATTTGCGATGCGTCTTGGGTAATGTAAATTGTTTTGCAAACCGTTATATTGCAAATATGGTGCTATATACATGTAACATCCCATAATTATATCAAGAAAACATATCCTTCATAACATTAGATAATAAAATTATTTTAAATATTAAATCTAATAACAACAATAGAGAAACATTTTAATTTAAGAAACCATTTAGGAAATTTCAATAATACTGGAAACGTTTAAAAAACATTATATTTATTTTCTTTCCACAAATATTACGCTTTTTAGACACTTTTTACACCACAAATATTACACTCTTTAAAGTTCTAAAGACTGAGTCTCAGAATCAGTAAAGAAACCCTTAAATTACTTAAAAGATGGTGGACACCGCATTATTTCTAAAGTTGTAACTGGTGATGAAACGTATATACCAGTTTCTGACGTTCCAAGACGGGAAAAAAGTAAAGTATGGGTCTTTGAAGATAATCACTCGCCCACAATCGGGAAAAGGCAAAGTGCCATGAAAAAAGTCATACATGCCATTTTCTTCAGATGTGCAGGACGTTTCGAAGCCTCAGTCAAGTTGGGAGGAAAAAAGACAGTCACACTTAACTTATACAAAACTGTCTTCCATAAATACTTCAAGAAGCGAATTTTAGAGTACTCATGCCACACTATGACAATGAATGTTCTCATTCAGCAAGATTGCCAGTTGAGTTTCTTGAACAAAAACATATCAAAGTTATAGAACCTCTACCGTATTCATCCGATCAAGGTATGCGTGACTTTTGGCTATTTCTTAATCTAAAAAATCTGATGTATATACCACAGGACTTCCTTGTATGGAATATTAAATTATTTTGCGTTTCATTTAAACTTATCGGATTGAATTAAATCTACTTCATCGATAGCACATAAACCACAGTAGAATAAATGCACTCTTTAAAATTCGCTATATTCGTTTCCCACAGAGACACGCTGCCTCTAGCTTCCCTTAACAGCGTTACATCTCATTTACTTTATAACTCATCAGAATGCACAAAAACTTTCTATGTCACCTGGAGAATTACCTAATTGTTGCTACATGTTCTATTCAAATACTATAATAAATCTAAAACGAAGTGTAAAAGAAATTAAACAAACAAAAAAGAAACAGGTATTTCGCAGACGAATTAGTATTTCTCATTCAATTAGTTCAGTTCTCCCTTCGCGACAAAGCAAAAATAAATAAAAACGCACAATATCTATATTAAAAATTACGAAGTAAATCATAAACACTTATTTCCTCGAATGAATTCCGGAATGGATTAAGCGTGATTTAATTCGCAATACTAAAAGAAAGTCTTTATTTTTGTTGTTGCGAAGCTTAGTGTCTCTAGATTGGCAACAAATCCAATATTCTCCTAAGTTTCAAATGTAAACAAATATGTCAGCCATGAGAAAAATGATTAGGCTTAGCCGCACTTAAACAATTTTTAAATAGTTGATATTTCTACAAATCTTGCACGCAAATTTACTAAAGGCATAAAATCCTTAACCGGAAGATAATAACAGCATAATTCAATCATTTTTAAAGCAAAAAACAACATAATTCAATTATTTTTAAAGTAAAAAATGCACAACTTATCAACATATAAGAATAAAAAACTGAGCTCGCTGAGCCGAGTAAGAGTGGATATATATATACATAAAATTATATACTTTTGGTGCGGCCGATTGCAACCAAAATAAGAGGTGCACATGTCATAGCAGACCCATATACAGAATTTCAACGTTTTGAGTATACTCGTTTATGAGTTATGCGAGATACATACATACATACATACGTACGTACGTACGTACGCACAGACGCGACGAAAAAATCCCTTCAGAATCCATTTTAAATCAGTTTTATAATTTTTGGGGGAAAAAGAGTCCTTTATTCTGTCCTTACTTTCAGATGTCAAGATAGCAGATACATTCGATAGCGTTCAAAATGAAGATTTTCGTTGAAATATAACACCCGAAATGTTTCGCGATTATAATACTTCCTTTTTATTCGTACAAGAAAGTGAAAAGGAACTTACTTCGTACAAGGAAGTAAAAAGAACTTTCATCGACTTCGTTTTCATTCTGAAGATGAGATTGATGAAGCTATAAATGCGTTTTTTCATCTATTCTAAGAAATAAAGGTATTTAATCTTTCGAAATTTCACCCTCAGTTGTGTATTGATGCTGGAGAACACTGCTTTGAACGATCTTAAAATTTCATAGTTTTAAAAACGTATGTTGTAAGGTTTATCTTAGTTTGCATAAGAAATTATTTAAGTTTGGTATCGTTTCTGAAATTCTCATTTTCCCTTGCATTTCCTGGCCAGGATGCAAATTTATAATCAAGTGAAGAGAGCATTAAAACAGACGACACTAGCACTTTATTCAGAGCGTGATTTCGCTAGCCAGCACACGTTACTATTTTGTCCTTGCTGCTGTTATGCTGAGTTGCTGATACGCCTTTTGACCATTTAATAAGTCTACCGTACGAAGTACGTGCATTTATGTTAAGAGTTTGATGAATAATAAAAGATTTATTTTCTCTTTCTCCAGTGCTGGTATTATTCACGTCTGTGCGAGAAGTCGCTAGGTTACCACGTAAGATCATGTCAACTCTGTGATAGCAAAGAAGACAAGATCTTACAGTGTGTATTTCAAAAATTTCAGAGTGACGTAAAATGTCATACTGAAGATAGTTTATAAGAAAGGTGACTTAAAGCGGGTGCAATTTCAAGAATGTGTGCGAAATATTGCAGATTAATGATATCCGACTTAATCTAAAGAAAGAAAATGAAGTATTAATTAAAGGGCATTTTTGATATCACGCTCTGATCGATAAATGTGAAGCAGAGAGCTTTTAATTACTTTTAGTATTAAATAAGATCTAACCGGTTAATGGAAATCTGAACGCTTTCGATTAAGTTCTTCACATAATCCCGAATTATTCTTTTTCAGTTTCAGGCGGCGAAATGAATTAACTCCACGCATTAATTAGGCCCACAACCTACTGTATTTCTTCTCAAGAAATAAGAGAAAACTATTCTAGATGCTTTTTGTATTTATACTCTGCATAAAAACGTTGCAGGCTGCTTTATACTGATATGGTTAGAAAAATGAAATCCTTTCGTGAAAATGTTTACGTACTTTACTTGGCAACTAGAAATTTGGAAAGAGAAAACTACTTTCATATGATACATGAAATATTAAAACCAGTTATAAAAGAACAAAGAAAAAACATCCTGCGGGATTTGATTTGGTTTATTTATTTATGGCAAAGCACTCGAGGTTTGTCAAATTTAAGGAGAGCGATGCCTTCGTGGAAGACTTTCCTAAAAGAAACTGATTCGTATACACTTAACACGTAGGGAAAACCACGAAAACGCCTATACAGCCAGCCCGTTCGCTGGGATTCGAACCCTTTACTGAACTACCAGTGTTCAGTGACTTTACCGCTCAGTGGGTGGTGG
>KK118646.1:257407-319905 GCA_000611955.2 Stegodyphus mimosarum
AGGGAAAACAGAGAAAGCATAAGAAAGGAAATTTATTACTGCTTGAGATATATGCACGAATTACTGGAGAGTAATGTTTCAGGTTTGCATGAAATGAGACCAAACTAAAATCGTGGGGCGCTAAAAGTATTTAAAAAAATTATCAAAGAGAAATTTTAATAGTGCTAGCTTATCTTTGATTAAACTAGCCAATGGGCTGGCTGCAGGGCTGGCTTTTGTGTTTTTCTTATGAGTAACGTGTATACGAGCCAGTTACAGCCGAAAACATCGCGGACGAAAACGTCGCGAAGAAAACAGCGCAAGGTAAAAACGACGTGGTAAAAAACAACGTGGGAGAAAATAAAGCAAAGAGAAAACATCGTAGTGCTAAAACATCGTGTTACAAAATGTTGTCGGCGAAAAGAAAGCGGCTCAAAAACTTCGCAATTTAAAAATATTGTCGTCGAAAATATCGTGGTAAAAAATAAAGTACCTACAAATTATTGCATGACGATAACATCGCAGACATGCGTTTTTTAGGCTTTAATAATTGTTAATGTATATTCGTATAATGATTTATGAGAGCAAGGGGGAAAGAAGGAGAATTTTTACTTTCATATTTTTTATTAACTATTAAATTAAAAAAAAACAAGAAATTTATACAAAAAAAGAAATTATTTTCATCGTAAGAGGATCAGATTAACAAAAGTGAAGAAAATAATATCATAATTATAAATTTTTTTATAGATATGTTCATGCAGTTACTTATCTTTCTTTTTCTATTCTTTTTTAGATTATACTTTTCATGAAAAATTACCAGTAAAACTTTATAAAAAATAATTTATTAATGAGCTTTGTTTGTTAACTATGTCAGTTTAAAATTCTATAAAGTGCTATAAAGTTGCGTTAATTTTCTATGCTTAAGTTCCCATTTTATATTTTCAGCAAATATTTATTTATTAATAAAAAAATATGAAAATAAAAACTATCCTTCTTTCCATCTTTGGCTCACAAATCATTATGCGAGTTTTTACAATTATTAAACAATTATTAATGCCTGAATAACGCTTATCTGCGACATTATCGTCATGCGGCGATTTGTAGGTACTTTATTTTTTACCACGGTATTTTTGACGCCGATGCTTTTAAACTGCGAAGTTTTTGAACCGTTTTGTTTTCGACGACGATGTTTTGTACCACGATGTTTTAGAACTGCAATGTTTTCTCTTTGTTTTATTTTCTCCCACGATGTTCTGTACCACGACGTTTTTGCCTTGCGTTGTTTTCTCCGCGACGTTTTCGTCGCCGATGTTTTCGCCGCGATGTTTTCGGCGGGCACCATATAAGCCAGTTTTCTTTAGAAGGTACTCCAAGAAAAAATCCCTCCCCTTAGGCGGATAGCCAACGAGTTTTTTTCGTAATTAAATAAACCAAACTAAGTCATGAGTAACGTAAACACAATAGTATTTCCTTTAGAAAGACTTCTATGAAGGCATTCTTATGCAGGCATTTCCCGTGAGCTTTACAATATTTTAACAACCGAACCAGAAGCTTTAATCTATGAAAAACAATTTACTTTTTATTTTACGATGTACTGATGCAAATTTACAGTTGAAAGCGAAAGATCTATTACTATAACAATCAGCAATCATTTTTTTGAAACAATAAAACGATTTTATATGAAAGATCATTTTATGAATTTATTAAAATAATTGCTTGGATTTCAGAAATATCTACTGCTTTATAATATTCTGAAAATATAAATATGCCAAAAGGGATAAACTGATAATAAGAGATAAAAAATGTTTTAGTTAAGTACCTATAGAAGATTATAATGATAGATTATAATGATATCTTACGTAAAGAATAAGATGAAGAACTAGGAGTTAGAAACCGAAGTGTCTTGTTTAATTTGCGATAATTTAGATAATTACTTTGAATGTAGTTTTAGACGTAATTAAAACAATGAAAGAGCATGAAGTAGTGTAATCATAAGGTAAATATATCTAATTGCCAATGTAAATAACTTTGATGATCTGAGTTTTATGAAATGAAAAATTCTTATAAATAGCTGAAGAATAATTACGGCAGTTAGCTTTTTAAAACCATCAAAACAATGGCTGCTCACGTTATGTAATTAATTTGCTTAACTGATATTCAGAGAAACATGAAAATAAATAAGTAGGGAGATTTTATTCAATGTCACAATTTAAGGTCGAATGATTTCTAAATTCAATCTTTTCTTTATTACTGTAAGGCAGGCATTCCCAAATCTATAGCCGTGGTCACCATATCTCCCGCCGATAGTTTCAGTTCGAAGCTGTGGGATCAAAATAAAATGTTTTAGTTTGCAAAAAAATTCTATGTGAAAGTTTTCTCATTTTTAATGAGCCAGAAATTCCGCCTAACACAGATACCAGAAAAAAGCGAAATGCAATCTCTCTTTTTCTATGCATGTATTATTAACTCTATCCAACTGTAAATTCACCTTGAAAAAGTAAGACAACAAATATTCTAGAATGTGCTCTTAGGAACAAAAATGTTGGGGACCCCTACTGTAAGATATTTTTTTCCTTTCTCACCCTGTGCCTTCGTGGTGTAATTGAAAGCATATTCGGATAGCAAGCGTGAGGTCTGAAATTTGAATCCCGATGAAGATGTTGCTTATTTTCCATTATTTCTCGTTTAATGACTCTATAATGGCGTAATGACACTTTAACTGTTATACCTTTCCATTATAAAAGAAGTCTCTTCTAAAACAGGTGTGGAAAGTTTTGTCTAATGCAAGAACAGAAACGAGGCTAAAATGAACTCATTTTAATGTTTAAGGAATTGAATGAATAAAATTAATTCTTAGTATACTGTGTTTTTAATGAAACATATTAATTTCGTAAATATTCTTTATGTATTGTTACGGATTTCATATTTATTTGGCTATTTATTTATAACTGTAACTAAAATTGTTTTATTTTCCCCTGCAATGCAGCGCGTGACGAATTGAAGAGAACGCTGAGCCGGCAAAGTAAAAATACAAGAGCGCGTGTATTTAATATTTAATAAATTAATATATCGTAATTGCTTTTGTAATCCAGAAAAATCGAGAAAGGGAAAAAATGATCTCGTGCTAATTCAAAAGCTTATAAAAGCCGAATTAAACACCTCATCTCTATCAAAGTTTTGTCTATAGCCTCTCTTTCTAATCAATATAATGAGAAAAATATGTTTTCTATTGTACTTTATAAAAATATTTTTAAAATTGTATTTTTCAATGCATATTAGACGTTCACCTACAACTACCAATCGCAGGCCTCTACTAGTCCGAGCCAGCCACGGGTAAAACCACGCCCATCAACTGCGAACTCCACTTTAATTTGAAAAGTAAATCAAATATATGACTTTTTACATACCTGTAACTTTTAATCAGGACTTACTGAATAACTATTTACCCTAGAAAAACAAGGATTTTATGTTAATTTGCATTATTATATTTTATTTTTAAAACTCTTCTAGTTCCCATTGTATTTATCCACAGCAGCCAATGAGAGCACTTGTTTTCGTCATGTGACTAAGTCACTCGGACTCTGGATAATAATTTGTAAATATGTACATAATCTATATTTAATCAAGATTTTCAATTTTGTTTTCACCATACTGTGCTATTAACACTTATTTGTGTTAATTCTACCTACCACCACCTCACGATGACAATTCTCACAGTGACTAAGCAGTCACTACCTCTTCCAAAAATTCTCATCATGTTCAGCGGACTTCTTTCACCATATTTTTTAATTGCAGGATGCCACTAAATTAAGACAACTGGCAAAAAGCTTGCCTCGAGCTAAGCTATGTCCAGTAAAACAGAAGAAACAGGAAATGGAACCTCATCTCAGTTGTAGTTGTAGTTGTAGCTGTTTAAAGCGAACTGCTGTCGAATTCATTGTGAGATTGGATTAACTTTATCTGGTTTGAAGTGAATTCTGTTTAACTTTTGAGATATTGTGATATTGTACTAATATCTCTGAAGAAATATTTCAGCATTTTGATTTATGTCTTGAGGAAAGAATAAATGTTTGTTAACTTTTTAACGACTTGTGCATTCAATACATAACGAACCAGTACGCAGGCAACAATATATATAGATTTCTTTGATTGAGAAACGAAAGTAATAGTTATTATCTCTCCCTATATATAAATGAATATTTGTTTGTTTGTTTATCGTTTATACAAATCTGCAGCTTAATTCCCATTTTTATCAAACTTGGCCCACTCGACCTTCAGAAAAAGATAAAGTTCACTGTCTATAAAGATTTCTCGAATACCAGCCCATGATGTCCGACACTTTATATACGTATATTTTCCTCAAATGTAAAAATTTTTAATTAACTCACCTGTATAAAAGCTTTGCGTCGCTGCAAATAGTAAGATATTATATTGTCACATGGAAAACGAATTATATTAATTTGTCTTGAATTTAATAAACAAACCGGACTGTTTAAGAGAAATGTGCCCAAATTAAAGTTTTAATTGTGTAATGATTGGTGGGTTTTCCATTTCCGATTAATAATGTTGCTTATTTCGCATTTAGAAACATTAATAGCGCTTATTTGGAACCCTTTTTCAATTATGGATTAGGGTATTTCTCTTCGGAAAGTACAAAAACTTATTCTTCAATCCATAGCAGGTTTACAAGAACATTTTTAAAAAGGAACCAGTTTAAAAGTAGCACACGATATTTCTCATTTCCAATAATACGATTTTATCAAAAAGTTTCATTTGAAAATATTTGCTATTTGTTTTTAATTTGTTATCGAAATCGTTCTAGGAATGTGTAAATTATCTCTGTAATTTATAACAATTAAACAAACATACTTAAACAAAGCATGACTCATCGAGAATCAGTCAAAATTACATCACACGAAAGTGCAGATCTTGTAAGTGTATTGATACGTCTCGCTCCAGGACAGGCGCTAAATGACTATTTGGTGAGTGTTTGACGGTGTACGGGGAAATACGTAATTACCGAAATTGGTTATTGTATCCCCCTACTAACCGGAATTCAGTTTATATTCGTTTGAATTTTATAACCGTCAGCTCAACGTATTGTTACGTGCGTACGGGTTCGTTATATATTGAATGCTTAAGTCGTTAAAAAGTTAACAAAAATTTATTCTTTCACAACAAATAAATTAAAATGCTGAAATATTTCTTCACAGATCTTCGCACAATATCACAATATCTCAAACGTTTCGCAAAAACTCAATTCAAAACAGATAAAATAGTTCTATCTCACAGCGAAATCGCTACAATCAATGCAGCATTAAGTAAACAAACAGCAGTCGCTTTTTACAGCTACAAGTATAACAGCAACAACAACAACTAACTGAGATGAGCTGTTCCACCTCGGCTTTTATAAGCTTTTTTTAATTATCAGTAGAACAATCTCGATTTTTCTAGATTTTTCTGGATGGCAACAGTAATTACGAGATATTTATTTATTAAGCATTAAATGCACGCGCTCTTTTATTTTTATTGTTATTTTTTTTTGACGTAGCTTTCTCTTCAAAAATCGTCTGCGTTGCTAAGGCAACATGAAGCAAATCTAATTACAATTCTAAATAAATAGCCAAATAAATGTGAAATTCGTAACATTACCCCCTTCCCAAGGACTGCACGTCCCGGGCAGTACAATCCCTGGACAGGAAGCCAAACTTACAACTAAAGCATCAGTGCTATAATAAACATTACTTTATAATAACAAAATAAACAATAATTAAAATAAGTGACTTTCAGCAAATTAAATTCTATCCAACGCGAAATACAATTCAAATACTAAGTACAAATACTATCAAATACAAATGCTATTAAACACAAATACTTATCAAATACTACTACTTAACAAATACAAATCAAATACTAAATACAAATAGGACCATGGTCTTATACTATGTACATTACTATTTACAATTATATACACTACGTACTATGGCCATAGTAATGAACTAACCTGTCGTAATGAACGACTTTAGGTTTAGAGTTCGATGACTTACGGATCCGAACCACGACGTCGTTCAGCCTGTTTAGGACTGTGTAAGGACCATCCCAAGGTGATTGTAGTTTCGGAGAAAGTCCTTTTCGACGAGTCGGATTCCATAACCACACCTTGTCTCCTTCGTTGAAACGATGTCCAGTAGCTCTCGTGTCGTAGCGGGTCTTCATCTTCTCCGTCGCCAAGTTGACTCGCTCTCGTGCAAAGTTGTGCATCACTTCAAACCGGGCCTGGAGGTCTTGAATGTATTCCTCAGGCGATGAAGGCGCATCCGGAGGGCGACCAAACAAAAGATCACATGGCAGACGAAGGTCACGACCGAAGAGCATCTGAGATGGGGAATAGCCGGTAGTCTCGTGGACAGCACTGCGGTAAGCCAGTAAAAATAGTGGCAACTTCTTGTCCCAGTCCTGTTGGTTTCTGGAAACCACTAATGAGAGGTTATTGAGGATGGTTCGATTAAACCTCTCTACCATACCGTCCGACTGGGGATGTAAAGGCGTCGTTTGGGTTTTGTCAATGCCGAGTAGCTTGCAGAGTTCCTTGACTACAGCCGAGGTAAAATTCCTTCCCTGATCGGAATGTAACTGAAGAGGCACTCCGAATCTGGAAATCCAGTGCTGTATCATCATCTCTGCTACTGTGACAGCCTCTTGATCAGGAATAGGATACGCTTCAGGCCACTTGGTGAAGTAATCAATGGCAACGAGGATGTATTTGTTGCCATCAGCAGTTCGTGGCAGAGGTCCTAAGATGTCAAAGGCGATACGTTCAAAAGGTGCTCCTACATTGTAACGTTGCAGCTTCCCCCGGCTGCGTTTCTTCGGTCCTTTCCGACTTGCACAGGCATCGCAAGTTCGGCACCACTTTTGCACGTCATCCTTTGCATTATTCCAGTAGAAACGCTCCCGAACTCTCTGCAAGGTCTTCATTATTCCGAAGTGACCTCCTGCAGGGCTGCTATGTAGTTCTTTAAGGACGTCCGGGATTCGGGATCTTGGGAGTACCAGCTGCCATCGGAATGTTTTTCCATCATCCGATTCGAATTTTCGGTACAAGACGCCGTTTCGAATATGGAGTGAGTCCCAGAGAGCCCAATATTGTTTTGTCGTGGGACTATAGCTCGAAATATCCTGCCAGGTAGGTTTTCTGTTTGAGGTCTCCATTAACTCAATTATGGGTTTAATATCACGGTCTTCCAGCTGGTCTTTCCTGATTTCCTTGTCACTCCATGGGTCTGGATCAGCCGATGTTGATGCTGTAATTTGCCGTGCAACTGGATTAACCAGTTGGTATTTAGCTTCGACCCTGGAACAATATCGGCAGTTTTCTGGGCAAGGTCTTCTAGACAAGGCGTCAGCGTTTCCGTGCGACTGTCCCTTGCGATGACGGATAATGATGTCATATTCCTGGAGTCTCTGTATCCACCTAGCTATCTGACCCTCAGGATTCTTGAAATTTAAAAGCCAGGCCAATGATGCATGATCTGTGCGGAGCAGGAATTTTCTGCCGTATAGATAATGATGGAAATGTTCTACGGCTTTGACTATGGCGAGCAACTCTTTCCTGGTGACACAGTAATTCCTCTCCGGTTTAGATAGGCACTTGCTCCAGTAAGCTACTACACGTTCTTGGCCCTCTATTTCTTGGGACAAAACAGCGCCGACACTTTCATTACTCGCATCCGTGTCGAGAATAAATGGTCTGTCGAGCTGAGGATACGTCAGGATTGGAGCAGATGTTAAGGCTTCCTTCAGGTTCTTAAATGCATTCTCACATTCTTTTGTCCACACGAACTTTTGCTTGCTCTCTGTCAGCTTGTGAAGGGGTCTTGCGATGGAAGAAAAATCCTTCACGAATCTCCTATAGTAGGTGCAAAGTCCTAGAAAGCTTCTCAGCTGGTGGACATTTTCGGGACGTCTCCAGTCTTTAACTGCTGACACTTTTTCAGAATCCGTGCGCACACCTTCAGCAGAGATGACATGTCCGAGATAAGTGACTTCCTGTCTGAATAATTTGCATTTAGCGGGACTCAACTTCAGATTGGCTTCTTTCAGTTTCTGAAGCACCTTTCTAAGATTTTCCAAATGTTCTTCGAAACTATTCCCGACGATGATGATGTCATCCAGGTATATCAGACAGGCTTCGTATGAAAGACCTTTTAAAACAGTCTCCATTAGACGTTCGAATGTAGCCGGCGCATTACATAGCCCAAACGGCATCACCTTGAACTGCCAAAGTCCTTGTCCTGTAGTAAATGCCGTCTTTTCTCGGTCATCAGGATGTATTTCTACCTGCCAATATCCACTCTTTAAATCAAGTGTCGAGAACCACTTGCTTCCAGAAAGAGTATCCAGAATGTCGTCAATTCTAGGAAGAGGGTAACTGTCTTTCTTCGTAACCTCGTTCAACCGGCGATAGTCAACGCAAAATCTGGTTGATCCGTCTTTCTTCCTCACCAGGACGATGGGAGATGCCCAGGGACTTGCTGAAGGCTCGATGACATTGCTTTCTTGCATGTCCTTTAAAAGTGCTCGTACCTCTTCCTGTTTCGCAATCGGCAGACGTCTTGGATGTTGCTTGATTGGTGGATGATCACCAGTATCGATTCTATGTTGAGTCAAACTGGTTCGACCAACGTCAGAAGACGAACGGGAGAAAACATCTTGAAGATCTTTAATAACACGCTCGGCAGCATTCTTTTCTTCATCGTTTAATTGCGCATTCTGCAGTAACTCCGATATAATGTTGTCGGAAGACACGGGTTTTGAGATGTTACTTTTTCTTTCAACGCTGGTTACTGGGGTACATTCTGCAACCACTTCACCTTTCTTAATAACCCTCGCCTTATCAGTTACATTGGCAACTCTCACCGGGATAACGGTCCCTGATAGGTCGACGAGTGCTGAGGCTATTAATACTCCTTTAGGGCTATTACAATTCTTGGGATATTCCATGACGCCGTAGCGGAAATTTCTATTTTCGGCTATGGATCCAGGAAGTAAAATTTCTGTTCTTGCCGGTATTGTGATATCGTCTTGAGCTATTATTTTGTGGATAGATTTCACTCCTTCATCATTAATTTCGAATAAAGTTATGTCTTCAGAGGCAGAATGCAGTTCGTTATTTTTAAAGTCCAAGGAAAAATTGTGTTTCCTTAAAAAGTCCAATCCGAGTATGCAAGGGTCTGTAATTTCTGCTACATAGGCCGTGTGATGGTAAGTGGCACTTCCAAACGTGATGTTAACGTTTAATTTCCCCTCTATATCGATCTTCTCCCCGGACACAGTCTGGAGGGTAACGCAGGGCGGCGTCCAGATAAGTTTACCTTCGAGTTGTTGAGCCAAATCTTTTCGAATGATGGTAACATTGGCTCCCGTGTCGATCGTCATGTTACAAGGAATTCCATTGATTTGTCCCATGATGAAAATTCCGTTATTGCCGCCACTCACTGCAGAAATCTGAAGCGCTTTAAACTGGGGCTTTTCATTATCTGGCAACCTCCGCCCCGCGAGATGGCCACGAATTAGTTTCCCTCCTTCTTGAGAGGCGCGGTTTTAACATCCGTGCCCTGGGGTGTTCTGCAGTTTCTTCGAATGTGTCCTTCAGCACCGCAGTTCCAGCACTTTACGAACGATTTCTTGTCACCAGTATTCCGTGTCAAAGCATCCACCTTTCTGGTTAATTCGTCTAGGCGAGCAGTCATTGGATCCACTGGTTCTTGTATGTGAGCAGCTCTGATTGGGTGGCGGTCTCTACGAGTGGCTTGCTGTGCTGCCTCAAATTTCATGGCGTACACCAGAGCACTTTTTAAGTCCTTCACATCAGCCATTCGCAGTGCTTTCTGTATTTCAGGATCCCGGATGCCGTCGATGAAGTATTGCAGGGACAGGATTTCTCTTGTTTCTGTCGGGCACTCCGAAAAGGCGAGGTGGGACAGCCTTTCAACATCCGTGGCGAGCTCCTGGAGTGTTTCCGTAGACTTCTGTTGACGGGATTTTAACTGAAGCCTGCTATAATCTTTTAAACACTTCTCTCCAAAACGCAGCTCCAATGCGCCGGACAGAGCTTCGAAATCTAGCCTTTTGTTTTCGGGAAGAGTCTGAAGGATATCCGCTGCGTCTGCTCTCAGAGAAGCCGCAAGGTGACAGGCCTTAGCTTGGGAATCCCATCCATTTGCTTCCGCAACTATAGAAAATTGTGTCTTATACACTTGCCAGGAGGTCTTCCCATCATATGTCGATAGCTTCAGAGAAGGATGCGCAGGCATGGCTAGGAATTTAAAAGTATCCGAATTGCTTCCTGCCGTCGCTACGAATTTCTTTAAAGTATCAACTTCTTTGGCAACTGCGGAAACTTTGTCATCAATTTGTTGCTCCACTGCAGAAACTCTTTCTTGAATTTGTTCTTTCACAGCAGAAACTCTTTCTTGAATTTGTTCTTTCACAGCAGAAATTCTGTAATCGATTTGTTGTTCTACGGCAGAAACTCTATCTTCTATTTGTTCTTTGACAGAAGAAACTTTATTTTCAACCGCGTCTATTCTGCCTTCCATAGCCTCAAATTTATTTTCTATTATGCAAGTAATTTCCTTTTTCATTTCTACTTGACTTGCTTTAACGGCTCTCATCTCTTCCTTAACAGATTTCTCCAACTTTTCTTGAACAGAATTCATTTCATCTTTAACAGATTCTTGAACAGCCTTCATTTCATCTTTTACAGATTCTTGAACAGCCTTCATTTCATCTTTTACAGATTCTTGAACAGCCTTCATTTCATCTTTTACAGATTCCTTCATCTTTTCTTGAACAGCCTTCATTTCATCTTTTACAGATTCTTCCATCTTTTCTTGAACAGCCTTCATTTCTTCCTTAACAGATTCTTGGCCAGCTTTCATCTCCTCTTTCACGGAATCTTGGCCAGCTTTCATCTCCTCTTTCACGGAATCTTGGCCAGCTTTAATTTCTTCTTTAAATGCAGCAAAGGCTGCCATGAATTGCCTTAATTGTTCTTCCATTGCTCTAGTTAATGGCATTCAAAAATCCCACTTCTGACACCAAAAATTGTTACGTGCGTACGGGTTCGTTATATATTGAATGCACAAGTCGTAAAAAGTTAACAAAAATTTATTCTTTCCACAAGAAATAAATTAAAATGCTGAAATATTTCTTCACAAATCTTCGCACAATATCACAATATCTCAAACGTTTAGCAAAAACTCAGTTCAAAACAGATAAAATAGTTCTATCTCACAGCGAAATCGCTACAATCAATACAGCATTAAGTAAACAAACAGCAGTTCGCTTTTTACAGCTACAAGTATAACAGCAACAACAACAACTAACTCACTAACTGAGATGAGGTGTTTCACCTCGGCTTTTATAAGCTTTTTAATTATCAGTAGAACAATCACGATTTTTCTAGATTTTTCTGGATGGCAACAGTAATTACGAGATATTTATTTATTAAGCATTAAATGCACGCGCTCTTTTATTTTTATTGTTATTTTTTTTTTGGCGTAGCTTTCTCTTCAAAAATCGTCTGCGTTGCTAAGGCAACATGAAGCAAATCTAATTACAATTCTAAATAAATAGCCAAATAAATTTGAAATTCGTAACAGTATTATTATTTTTTTTTTGTTTTGATTATGTGAAAATTCTCCCAGCAGTCTTTTATGGTTATTAGTTTATGGCAACTTTGAATTTAATATACTAGGCATAAATAAATTTTTGTAAAATTTTTGCTTTGTCTTTTGCAGCTTCGTGGGCCACAACAAATGACAAATTTATCCTTTTGGTACGAAACAACTGGCCGAATCTGAATTGAATTGACAACAACTGATGAAGGTAAAATTACCTGTCAAGGTCTCAGGAAAACAAAAATGAAAGTGAACAGAACCTGAAAAAAATTTAATAAAGGAAAAGAAAATTTAAAAAAAAAAGGTGTATGTTGCCAAAACTGTAGTACAAAATTATTCTGAAAAAAACCAGGGAAAATAACCAACTGTGGCTGCCTGTGGATATTTGGCTGTCAAGTCTTTTATTTCAAGCAGAGTCAAGGAAAAGGCAAACCTGAAGAGAAGTCTAAGACGCTTGTGATATTCAAACATTCAAGAAATGGGATGACGACTATTTTATCCTGCATTTCTTAACTGGAAAAGAAGAAACTAAGAAAAAATAAGTTCAATTTAATTTTATTGATTAGTAAAACTTCAGAACCTACTTAATGATATGATGCATTTGCTAGCAAAACAGAAATATTTCAAACACATATTGTACGACGAATATATATTTAAAAGCGAAAGAAAGAAATACTGAATTCAAATTTTAGAGCCGTACCAGAGGATTTATTAAAGACTAGCTTTTACTCGAGGCTTCGCTCGCGTTGATGCCCTTAAATAAGATTCAACTCTGCGTGAATTTTAAAATACACTCCGCGTAAAATTTCAGTAAATAGTACTACCCTTCCTCAATACAGGCCGCGAATATTTTGTATTTACGTATCACCACGAAATCTAGTAAAATTGTTACGTATACTTCTAATGACTGAAAAATGTTCGTGAATGAAGAGCCAAAAGCCGGAAATTCTGAAGGATTTTAAATAATAAATTAAATTAAACAAATGAAAATCAATAAACGTTTAATTAATAAATGTTTCGCTTTCACGTCTTAATTACTTAATCGATTATCATAAAAATTTCAAGAAGTATTTTTGATATATTAGAAAATATTATAGCCTATAAAATGTTTCCGTGGTTTAAGCCAAGCATCTGCGCGCGCATACAAACTTTTACACCGTTTAATTTATCGTTATGAAACTTTCAACATTTAATGTTTATACAACGACAACCATTTTAAGCTATAAATCCTATTATATAGTTTACGTTTCAACATATAAGTTACATTTTTATAGCCTATAACCATTTCTAATATATCAAAAGTATTTCTTGAAAATTTCATGATGATCGTTTAAGTAATTAAGGCGTGAAAGCGTAAAAATCAAACAAACTCACATTCGCATTTATAATATTAGTTAGGATTAGGATTTTTACTCTCTTCTTGACCAACGTTAAGTTACCAGTCTTCTCTTAGTCTTGCTTCTGCTAAGACATCATTCTAGTCTTTTGTGCTTTATTTTTAAACAACACTTTCTTTTCACTGAACGCTACATAAAATTTAAGAGCAAAATCACAAAATACATAAAAAGAGCATATCTCAGGCGTTTTCGTATGATTGTTTTTTATATTCACTGTATTATTTCATTGGAAACTAGCCGTTTTTGTGATCAATAGCTTAAAAGTGTTATGAAAAAAAGTATGTTGTGATTTTAATGAGTTATCTAGTATGATTTCTTAAAAATATTTAATGTTTGTAATTAGACATCTCATGATTTAAATGCATTTTTAATTTAAATTATTCAGAATAAAATAGCAGAAAAAATATTTAAAAAAAATGAGTTTATTACTTTTTAATTACTTAGGTTTGCTACTCAGTAGCGTAAATATAAAATTTAGAAGTTAAATATTTTACACTTTACTGAATTGCAACGCGCAGAGCTGTGGAAATAATACGAAATTTATTTGAGGCAGTGGCAACACATTACTTTTAAATAGCCGAATTTGTGATTTAAAGTGAAAGATAAACGACTTACATTTTGCTGAATGACAGCAGTTTGCCATGGAAATAAAAATGTTTTATTTCATGTTATAAAAATGTTAGACATTTGCAAGCGAGAAGCGGCAAACAGTTTTACTGCTTCTAGCTTGCAAATGTCTGAGTTTGTAATACAAAAATTCATTCAATTTGTACAATATATATAAAACAAAGGAAAGGGAAAAAATGTCTGAAAGCTTTCGGATTTTATATTGCGCCAAAAGGAGGCTTTTTACTGTTTTGCATGTTACCTGAATTTATTAAATAGCATGTTCTACGCACTTAACCCCATAAAATTCAATTCAACAGCAATATCACGCAATATTTAAAAACAACGTGTCTTTAGAATTGCCGAAAGACATTCTCTTGTGTTGGGGGTAAAAATGTTTTATTTTTTTTTTCGTACAGTGTTGGCGTTGCTATTTTTGAAATTGTCGAGTTTGTTAATCAAAAATTCGTTGAAATTTTACAAAATATTAAACAGATAATAAAACAAATTCGAAATCTCAGGTGCCCATGCTAGCGTGGAGGATTACGTTATTCAAAATTTGAAGACTTCAAGTGCCACCGTTTTTTTACAATGCGAGAAACTTGCATACATTCATGCAGATTCACCATTATCTTATTTCTTTAAATATAATACAGGACGGCAATGTTTAGTGGCAACAATTTGAAAAGTGATTCGCCGTTTATAGTGAAACGCACAAAATGCTGTTTTTAGACTAATAGGTCGTCTGGGCTACAGACCATTTGGGATAATAAATCGAAAAAAATTCAAAATTTAAAATTCAGGCTTCCAAAGGTCCATGTTCGGGTAGAGGACTACGTGTATTAAAACTTCGGTACCTGTTACGTGCCATCGTATTTCCACAATGCGAGATGCTTATATACATACATTTATAAATACATACGTATATATAAACATATGTATGTATGTGTGTGTATATATATATATATATGCAGAGATTTTTAATTATTTTCTAATACTACATCGCGATAACCATGAGGTGACAATAATTTGAAAAGCGATTCGGATACAAAAGTGAGTTTCGAGACTGGAATGAAATGAGTTCAGGAGTATAACCGACTTATGAAAAGCAAAAATTAATGGTATCTAAAAAATAATTAATTTCCAATGAAAACAAAGCCTAACTTAATTTTGTTTTGTTTAGTTAACTTAATCTGATGAAAAATTTATTCTTTTATAAATTAAATAATATTATACTGCCGAGAGAACTATAATACAGCAAACGTTGGCCGAGCGCCGATCTGCGAATCGCGATTTCGCACATTCCCGGTATCTTAATTGTTTGCATTTCATTTGTCGAACTGTAGAATATCATTTATATGTCAGTTAGCATTCATTCATCAACATTAAATTCTTGTTGGCATTATCTCTGAGCAGACGTTTTCAACAATTTTAAAGGATTTCAATCGATTAAAAATGAAGCCAAAGCAATTATACGATTAGCAAAAGCAACTGAAAATAACGAATGTTCACGATGTCAAGGAATTTATACAGAAATCGCGCGTGAAGACTTCAATAATCTTATAACTCCAGCAGAGTGTGAAAGCAGTGATAAGGAACAAGAAGACAAAGCGTCTTTCTTACATGAAATGCTGAAAAAGGCACATACAGTGTCTGATCTTGCAACGGAGATTGAATTAAATAAAAAAAAAATGAGGACCTCTTGTGAGAGGCACTGAAAAATTTCCTTGCTCCTTACCGAAAAAGAACGGAACAACAAATATGCGTTTTAAAAAATAATCGCATCACGTAATTATTAAGCAGTAATAAAAACTCTTCCCATTTACGTGTTCGTTTCAATTTCCAAATTATCACAATATTTAGGTTCGTTAAAATGATGCATAATTTCTTAAACTGAATTATACCTAATACACTTTTCCCTCGAAATTTACCTGTGCAGAACGTGATTTTGCCGTACGCACATTGAATTGATAGGGCGTAGCCATCTTGTTTGGCAAGGATTTATTGTATTGAATAAAATACGGTAAGATAATAAGAAATTTTAAAATGCAAAAACAAATACTCATAAGGGTTTCATATACTAGAAATACATTAAATACGTCTTGAATTTCTTAGGTTTCATAAAACTATTTATTTTTATACAATTATTTTATTATGGTAGCGAAGCATAACATTAGGCAGAACATGTAACCTTGTGTTTGGCATAGATTTTAATCAAGACTGTATCAATTTCCAGGGCAAACGAGTACGGGTCCTTCTTCATCAGAAGCAAAGAAATCTGAAACGAAGAAAAAATCATGGCCGTATTTATATCCAAAAGGAATACGGAGATCGAGATTGTGTGACCATCATTTGAAAGAAATAGTAACAAAACTAAAAATTTAAGTTAATAGAGGAAGGGAGACCTGTATCTGTTGACCCTCGAAATCGATAGATTTGTGAATAAGATATACGCCAAACACAAGCCTGTTGCTTTAATTTTATGTTTTACTTTGGCGTGTTTCGCTTCTCTATCTCGTGAATACGAAGATTTTATTTCCCTTGTATCTTTAACTGGAAGTTACGTTTTCTTCTAATTGAAATTTGAGGGCTTTATTATAAACGTCTTAAATGCCGGAAGATAAATTTTTTTGTCGGTAGAAACTTATAAGAGGATAAAAGAAGAATATAATATTGTTAAACTTTGACAATATTATATGTTGTCTTAAGCAAAAGCAATTATATTTTATACTATCAGTTAATAAGCTCTGAAATTTTGAGTATATTTAGATCACAAAATAATAATTTGTCTTTGTGAGCAATAATACAAACAATTAAAAGAAGATAAATGCATAAAACTAAAATATCTAAATTATAAAACAATTCAGAAATATTTAGTGCTGTTGGCCAAAATACCAGCTGTAATTTTAGCATGTTTTAATAGTACGAAAAAGAATAGATGAAATATAAGAAGCAAATTACATTTGAGATGTTAAAGACAAAGGATTACATTTCACAACAGATAATTTTAAGACATGTTTTAAAATTCAATTTGAAATTTCTAGTAAAACAAATACAGCCATCTCTCGATTTAGCAGAGGCGGATTAATCGGATCCTGTCTAAAAAAAGTTTTATTCTTTAATTATACAATGATGACAAATTTAATGTCTCAAAAAATCTGATGTAAACAAACCCGTCTACGTATAATGAAAAAAAATGGAAAAGAAAGTGAAAGTAGTTCTTTAATATCATATTATCTTGTTTCTTCCATTATTTCTAATGTGCTATCTTTAATTTCCCATTTAAGAGCGGTGGAAAAATTGCTATGACAGACCATCAGCTTAAAACAAAACTGTCTATATAAAATTAAAAAAAAAAAAAAAAAGAAAAAAAAAAAGCGAAAATTGTTCTCTAATATATTTTTTTCCTTTTCATCCCTAATTCTGTTTACTCTACCACAATTTTCAACAGGATTTTAGCTCGAAAAGGCTATTGGTCTCGAAAGACAATTTCACTTTCTATTCGAGTCTGTTGCCATTTGACAAAATGTAAGGTATTTATCTTTCAGATTTAGTCCGTCTACTATCTGTTAACAAACTGTGCTATATAAATGTAATAGATGCAGTTTTTAAGAATATTCCATTTTTTTTATGTGATCAGTTCTAATAAAAATGTATTTCATTCAGGAGATGTCAAACTGAAAATATTCAATATTTTAATAGAATTACATTAAGTATTTTTTCACTTTCACATATACAGAAGATATATAACATCTCTACGTTATTCCTAAGGTATTTTCATCTCTTATAAAATGCAAGCATATTCCATAAAATGTAGTGTTATTCTACCTGGGCCATCTCTATTGATAGTCTGTACTGATAAATCATATTAAACTTTAAAAAAAAACATTTTAGGCGACCGTTAAGTCCTAATATTTTAAATGTTGAATTTAATTTAATTTATTCATTTATTTTTTTGTCTTGATTTCTAACATAATTTAAGTAATAAAATTAATTTATCCTCTAGATTACACTGCTTGAAAATATAAATAGATTGTCAACAGTATTTTTCTCTTAATTATAAGATTGCAAATTTTTTCTTGTTACGATTTTATTATGTGCCTTTCGATTAACCACAAACGTAACATCGTATTCTGTAAACTGACACTTATCTCTAATTATTCAAAGTCCCTTGTAAAGAGTATTTTTCTCAACTAATACTTAAAACCACTATTAACTCCTGGTTTAAAAGTTGCTTTTGTTTATTATCTATAAGTGAAAGCAATGCTAAAAAACAGTACATAGATATTTCATGAAAATACAGATATGATGCTCATATGCATATCGCTGCTTCCTCAATTCTTTAGAAAGCGAGTCGAATGACGTCAGAACGTATGATGTATCGTTTCCAATAAGGCTGCAATTTTGAGAGCTATTTCTTCAATATCAGAAGTATTTTCTGAATGGAGCCACGGAAATCATTGTATTGAAAACGGAATTGTTCCTCACAGTTCTCAGAATTTCCAATACCATTTCATACCCTGAATGACTTCAATTCGCAGTTTTAATATTGTAGATTTTCGAAACATTCAGTCAGTGTAATCAGATTGGTATCTATAATAGTTTTTAAATTGTATAACTTTGAAATTCCTTTCAAGCTATTTAGCCTTAAAAATTATAGTCCACATTTCATTTTCAAAGTATAAATTTGATATCATAGTCAACAAAAGCAAAGATATTACTTAGATATGTTTACGTAAACTACTTAATGCAAAAGATTCAGACACATTATTATTGAAAATTCATTTACTTGATTTATAATAAATGCATGATAGCTAGTGGATACAAAGAGAGGACGAACGTAACTTTATGTGTTTTAATTTAAAAAACACTGTATTTTCATATCAATACTTGTCGGCACTTTCTGTTGCCTTTTTCAACATTACAAGAGCGTGAATTAAACAAAATATCTAGTACTAGCAGAAGTATCCGATGCCAGTTAAGTTAGATTGAGAGTAATGCATCTAACAACAGAGTAATCCTTCTGTAATAACGATGGCAAAATTACGATTCGTAGTCATACATTTTTCAGTCTGATGTGATATGGAACCCACATACAAAATTTCGATAGAAAATAAGCTAAATCTCTCTCATTATATCAGTAACAATGGCTCGCAGTTTTTAATAATTTAAACAAACAAACGCACAAACAGACATTTCTTTTTATATGTATAGATTTTGTAAAACTTACAAATTTTTAATTAACGGACTCTACGATTTGAAAGATAGCAGTGGCAACACTTTTCGAAATAAAGCATTTTTATCTTCAGCGCTCGAGACTGTTGCTACTAGTAAAATGAGTGTAAAAATTAGAGCTTTCAGAGTTTTTAATTATTATTTCGGCTGATTTAAGTCGTACGAAGATAGAAATAATCGAAATGACTTCCCACAAATTTTTGGAATCGGTAATAATGTATTTAATGTTTCGCAATGCTATTCTTATTTCATTGTAAAACTTAGAAATTTTTTAATTAACAAACTCTACAATTTGTAAACGAGTAGTAGCAACGTTTCTCGAAATAAAACAGACTTTCATTTCCAGCTTTCGGGACTGTTGCCACTCTGATAAATGAGGGCGAAAATTATTGTTTTTCAGGGTTTTTAATTAATATCTCTGATTTTAGCTAATGTTTTTTGAAAAAAAGTGGACATCGGATTTTCCAGGGCCCAGAAAATAATTGTAGAAAGTTTGGTGACAATAGCTATAGTAGTGACTGAGTTATTAGAAGATAAACGCACATATTTTCTTCATTATATATGGAGATTATTAATGCTACTGTGCAAGAGGAGCTGGATTCTAAAATAAAACCAACTAACACAAATTAAAATCACCGTATATCAAACAGAAGGAAAACTAACTGTCTTTAACCCTAAAAATCAAAGTCTCCATCGTGCGCACAATCCTACGATAAACTGAAACACTTAATGCGGATCAATATATTCAGGTATTAAATAAACTCCCTCTGTCGTGGCAATTTTACAGATGAAGAAAATCTAATACAATATGACAATCCACAATTATATTGAGCTTCTATTTTTCAAAAATCGATAATTTCAAAATTAACCGTGTACTTTCTAAAAAATCGAGTTTTGTTCATTGAAGCTCTGATATGTTATTCTTTACAAAGTATAGATGGTAACAAATAAATTTAGATGGTTAAGGTAAAGCACATTTTTTCTTAAAAAAATAATATTGACTTCCTACATACAAGCATGTAATTTTTGCTAAGGCGATAGCAGCACATTTTAAAATAACGGTTTTTTTAATATAAATATACGTGCACAAATTGGCATCTCTTGTTTGAATGCTATCTTTTTATGTGCTCATATAACACTTTGCAGGGATTTCCGAAAGGAAAGGGTTTACTTCTATTTGTATTGCGTTTGTAGGTAGATTTGTAGCGTTCTGTGACAGGTTTCACCTTAGCCATTAAATGCAGATGACAAACAATATTCAAATGGTCACTTTGCATGCGTTTATTCAATTATCGCCTTGTTTAATGCGAATTGTAACCTGAAGATTCTGATTTAAACTGGAGTTGTTAAGACCGCTTAATCCTAAGAGTATGTCATGGATTCGATCCCATTCGAATGAGCTGGCTGAACGATTAATTCGGTGATTCTTCCCATGTGTAACGGGATATGAGGCAGTTTCTCTCAAAATTCCTCCAAGAAAGCATCCATTCCCTTAGGCAGATTCGTTTTGTAAATAGCCTAAGGCAGCGGTTTTCAGTCTTTTGACTAACGCGAACCATCTAAACAAAAATTGAAAAAGTTTAGTACCACTACTACGTTTTACAATGATCAATAGTCAATTTCTCAATAGAACAATTAAAAAAAAAATATATTTTGTCATTTGCAATAAATATACAAACATAAAAAAAATATTAGATTAAAAAACGGTTACCATTTTAAATACCAAAATTTAAGTTAAAGTACTTTAATCCTAAAATTTATTGTGAAATTCGGGCCTGTTTAAGAGAGATCAATTTCTATATGTCTGGTCATATTTCGCTTAGCTTTAACCGTAAATTACGATCCACGTTTAATTTTGTTCAATATTTTTTTCAAATATGACATAGAGGAAAATCCACGTTCACAGAAATAGATTGTGTAAAAAATGAATAAAAATTTAATAGCTTTATTTGAAATACCTTTCATTTTTTTTTCACTTCAGCCTAAAGTTAACAAGTGTGTTATTTTTTTAAACTTCAGTTAGACTTCAATCACAGAAAATTCCTATCAATCGTTCTTTTCTTCACGAAATTGAATTTAACAGTTAAAATACTTTGCTTATTTGCGTACCACCAGTTGAGAATCGCGGGCCTAACGTAATTTGATTTAAGTGATCTTCGACAAATTTAGATGCTTCTTCTGCATGTGGATTCATTAAGCAAGGCAATTTGTTTTACCCAGAACCTCCCGATCGAACCTTTTCTTTACTTTCAATGATAGTCTTTGTCCCGCATAGACCACAAATTCTTTTCACGCGCTCTGCTTCACTTAATCCCTGATTAAATTCCAAAGCTAAAATGTTCAGAAAATTTTAAAACTTTGTTCCTTTGCTTCTCTCACCTGTGCGTGTGTATGCATGTTGTGTGTATGCGCCAAACGGACAAAATGTGCTCAATACCCTTTGACTTCATAAACACAAAATCGCAAATAATGCAATAATAACTGAGTGATGGAAACCGAATTCTTCTCAGCGCAGTGTTCATAACCAATAAAAAAGAGACAAATTTACACGTATGTCCAAATCATAATTTGTCACATCTTTCCGAAATGTTTCACCGTTAGGAAGCAATTTAAGAATCCTTCAGTTTCTTTTATTCTTTGCATAGTCATTACTTTGTGGACTATGTTTAAATGTTTAGATATTTTATCTCTCTTTTCTCTTTGCACATATATATTATTAATTTTTATTAGCTTCAACCTATTCTGAATTACGCAATTTATCATCTGATTAATAAAAATGCTTTTTTTTGTTATATTAACACTTATCCATTAATTTAATTTTTAAACGATTATGTTATTTCCTTAATTATGTTCTCACCTTAGGAATCGCTCTCGCTAACTTTCCTGCTTATTAATTATAATTATTATTATTATGCGACAAAAGTCAAATCTCACGATATTCCTTAAATTACTCAGTAGCATATAAATTGCAGTAAGTTTCATCTTACTCTAGTAGAACCAGGAAGTGATAGGTTTCAATTAATTTTTAAGAGAAATGTTAAATGACTTCTTTCGTATTTCATTTTAGCCTTATTTTTTCTTCCTATAATTAGTGATCATCGTAAAAATGATATTTGTTATATCCAAACTTTACATGAGTGTAAATATTTCACAATACCAAATATATATCTTAAAGAGAATTACTAATAAGATTACTAACTTTAGCAATAATCCTTATAATTAATTTTTTAATTTGATCACGTCCCCTTCCCATCTTTCAAACTAAAGAGTATCATCTGAAATTAATACGTTAATGTAATTGTTACTGGAATGAGAGGAAATCTCAGCCGATCAGAATAAATAAATTTTTATTATAAATACTACTGCTACTAACTGCGCATTTCTTTATTCCTCGCTTTGCTTTTTGATGGGAAATATGTTTTGCAGTGCTCCGCTTTGTTCATTGTTAAGAGGCAAAGCGTTATATATGGCATATATTAATGCATATATGTATATATTTATGTATATATGTATGCATAAATATATACATATATACATTACTATATGTATATATGTATGTATACATAATTGTAATTGAATTCATCCCCGCTTCAACGATACATGTGGCACCATTTTTCGTCACTCTACAGCATGTTACCTCACACTTCAACTGCAATTTCTCTGCACTGCGAAATCTTAAGCCCAACCGCTGCTCATGTTTAAAAAGTACAGTTTCCGGTTGTAAATGTGCCTGCAGGTTGTACGTATTACTTTTAGTCAGGTAATTTACGAAATATTTTCGAGTAAATTAATGGGGTCATACGTCCGACATTATGTTCTATTTACACATCAGTTGTGTCTCTTCGAGCTTCTGCACATAAAATGAAGGCCATGCTTTTCACTTACGCACCCACATCTAATGAAATTATTTTGTAAGATGATCTTTCTACATATTTTATTTATATGTACATAAACATGATTTACTGTGTTTATTTTCGTTTACGTACTTATGTTCCTCTAACTTCTTTGAATTTTCGTTGCTTATCAACTCATGATGAAATGCTATTATTGCTTCGACCTGCAAAGTAAGGGTCCTCTTTTGCACTTCCAATGCCTCTTGTCTTGGAGAATCACCATCTAGAAACATCACCTTCATGATCCCACGGGGCACCACTTCAACTGAGCCGGAACTAGTAACACCATCTATGTGATATTCGCGGCTTCCAGAGGACCTTGGAACATGTAACTTTTTCTCGCTTGCTGCTGCTTGAATAAATCACGTCTCTCGCTTCGCCTTTTTTGCGTATTGTATTGTAGAGCCATTAGGTTATTTTGATACTGGATGCATGAAAAATGAGCAATACCTTGACCGAGACACGAACATGGACTCTGCGAATACGCTCAGAATACCTTTACATCACGAAGGCATGATGAAAGGAGGTAGAAACTACCTTATATTCTCCCCCTTTTAAATGGCGACTGTGGATTAGGGGGTCCAATTACCAAATCGTGGTTGTGAAGAATTGTCCTCCACCCCTTTTTATATCGGGGGCCAATGTGGTGTCATTAGGATTTTTGAAGCAGGCCTCATCGGAATTTAAACCTGGACCTTTCGAATACGCGTCGAGTGTGTTACCGTTACAGCACGCAGGCAGGCAGTAACGAGGTATAAAATACCATATAGGGTAAAATATTATGCTTGCGTAAAACTTCAGAAGAGCAGATCGCCCCCCCCAGTGTGTTGTGATACTCAATATGATGTTTGAAGAGCGCAGTCGTCAATTAATATAGACTATTTGGCTTATCCAAGAATTTTATGGTTCTTCAAGAGTTCACGACATTTATTATGCCGTCTGTATTGTGAGTCACATCTATTAACACTCTAAGACTAAAGTGTGAAACGTACTACGACTGCAAACCTCTAAACTGTATCATATATATATATATATATATATATACACTGGTGTGAAAAAATTAAGTACGAAGTCGAAAAATTAGCATATCAGCTGAACGAAGAGGCGGAGCGGACAGAAAGACCAATCAGGAGATTAAGTAAGGTGATGCACGGTAGCACATGCGCAGATATGCAGGTAGATGTAATGGGGGAGTGTCTGAGTAGTATAAAGCATGTTGTCGGTGTAAGATCAGTATTTCTGGCAATGAGATTGCACGCCGTATAGCAGTTAAAATCACACCGAGTTGCTGCCTCAGCGAGAAATGGCGAATAATCAATCTGTTAGACGACATCTGGATGCTTTTACCCGAGGTTGAATCATTGGGAAGTCGGAGGAAGGCCGCAGTGTGACAAGTGTGGCTGCAGAGTTCGGAATTGCTCACAGCATCGTTTCACGACTTTGGAGACAATTTCAAACTACAGGAACAGCTATCCGGGGATTTAGTAGTGGTCGTTCACGAGGAACCACACCCGCAGATGACCGGTATATTGCCTTACAGGCCAGAAGAAACAGGCGGCAGACAGCGGGAGAAATCGCTAGACACACGACACAGGCGACTGGACAACCGATATCGCGTTTTACCGTGGCCAGAAGACTGCAGGGTGGTGGTCTGTTTGCGCGACCCCTGTACGGTGTGTACCTCTAACGCCTGCCCATCGGAGAAGGCGTTCTCTGTGGTGCCGGGAACACCGGAATTGGAGAGACAATGAATGGGGACGAGTACTCTTTACAGATGAGAGCAGATTTAGTCTGAGTTGCGATTCTAGACACATACACATCTGGACAGAGCGGGGAACACGCAATAACCCCTTCAACATCATCAAAAGGGACTGTTTTGGAGGTCGCGGAGTTCTCGTTCGAGCAGACATAATGCTTGGTAGCCGGACCGACCTTCATATCTCCCAAGGAGGTTCGTCACCTGGGACTGCTATTGTAACGAGGTTCTTCTTCCTTACATGCGTCTTTTCACAAGGGCTATGGGTCCTCAGTTCCTCTTCATGGACGACAACGCTCCACCTCATCGCACAGTTACTGTCGAAGAGCTGTTGGAGAGTGAAGATATTGAACACATGGATTGGTCGGCAAGGTCTCTGGATCTAAATCCCGTCAAGCATGTACGGAACTTACTAGGGAGACCCGTGGCAGCACGTAACTTATCGCCAGTAACGATTCCGAAACTGCGATTGGTGCTACAAGAGGAACGAGCAGCAGTGTCTCAACAGCTCATTAACAACCACATATCCAGCATGCACAAATAATGTGAACCTGCCTAGCAGTCAGGGGAGATCATATCCCCTATTAAAGACCGGATGTTTCTTGCTGGACACACATCACAGGGATGTTTCGGCCTTCAATCGCATTGCGCTCCATGCTACTTTTTAAATAAAGCTTCTTTTTATCCCTCTGATTTCTCTTTTAGTAAGTGTTGCTTACATTACTAATGTCCTTACGTATTGTGGATCTTACGGTATTAAATGTGTTTATTTGGAAAGCTTTCGTACAAAGTTATATTGAAAAAACCGTCTCGTTCTTAATTTTTGCACGCCAGTGTATATAATCAAGAGATAATAAACGTTAAATTAAAAATTATATCAAGAAAAAGGTTAGTCATCCGCAAGTAAATAAAGATATCAAAACTGAAGCAAAAGCAATAAAATAAAATTAATGTAAATGAATAAAATTCTTGAAAATTTTTTGACATTTCGAGGAACAATCGAAGAATTTTCAACACAGCTATGTTTCTTAATTGTCTGAATGACAGTAAAATTTTTGAAATAACTCGAAATAAATAAAGGAAAGTATCAATTAAAATCAATTGAATTAAAATTATCAATTAATGTCCTTGAAAATTCCAATTAAATATCAGTTTCTGAAAACAATTTTTTTAATTAATCATCAAGACATAATCTGCTTTGAAGCGACCCTAAAACCAAAATTACTTAAAAAGTAAACATTGCAAGAAAAATTGTCGAGTGTAATTAATATAACACAGAATTCCCAAATAATTTAGAAACAGGTGTGTTGAGAATTCTTCGGCTGCTCCTTGAAAACGACAAAGCAAGTTTAAAACAATACATTTTTTTACATTATTTTTTTCCTTTTTCTTACTTTAATATGTTTACATCAATTTTTATATGTGTCTTTCCTGTTAGACTGTTAACCGGTTTCTTAACCTCATTTTTGATTTAATTATTATTCCCTGTTTGCTTAATTAATTTTGCAGCATACTGGGCAATTTTAAAAATTTATTACATGGAGATGAAGTTTCTAAACTTTTGTTTATATATTTGATTTTTTTTTTTTTTTGTAGATCGACATGCAAGTTTTACATAGAAGTTACACCGATTTGGGCATTTCTCATGTGTTATCTGGCACCCTTAAACACCAGTCTTATAGCTTATTTTTACAACACTCGGACATTTATGGAGTTAGTACATTAATGCAAAAAAGACCTACGACATTATTCACTTCTGGAAACTTCTGACACTTTATTCAACCAACCGCGAGACATCCATCAAAGTAAAAAGCAACCTCTCCAACGCTCAACATCAACGGTTGAAGCGAGAGTTTCACCCTCCCACGTGCTAAAAGTATTGTCGAGATTACAATCATTAAAAGGAGGAGGAAAAAAAATCCTTTACTTGCTGATGTTACTCTTTACACACAGGTGCGACTACTACAGCCACCGTAATTCAGAAAACGAAACTTTGGCGATCAGATGGCGAACTTTATTTGGCGAGCGATTATAAGAGCACCATCAAAGTGAGTTCTTGCACTGGTAACCCGCACTTGGATGTTAGTCGCGCTTTCGCCTTTGCAAGTGGCGGTAAGAGAATACATAGATTGGTCTCTTCCTTATCGTACTCTCGAAGTATTGCAAAGAAGAAAAAAGAAAAACAAATTGAGCTTTCTGGCTCACGTTTTTTTTAATAAAATTTTTATTTTACTTTATTTTACCACGATATAATTGAATCTGGTGTGGATAGACCAAGAACAATTTTTCCGGGTGTAAAAAAGAAGTGATTCCATCAAATACACTTGTAGATGAGTTTCTGCCTAATATTCGGTGCTTTTGGGAATTTTTAGAATAAACTCTTTTAAGATTTTTCAGTAATACGATTAGGATATTTTGTGACATTTCTGGCTTAATTACGTAAGGTAAGTAACTTTGCAAATTTTCGTTTAATCTTTTTACACATGCAAATATTTTTTTCTTAAAAAATATTTTACTTATACCTAAATAGTTTACTTAATATTTCATAAAAGATTTTATTATGCGGATAGTTTATTGCTACATTTCTGCAACGGCATAAATTATTTTAATGGAACTTAATTTTCTGTTTTGAAGGAAAATTTTCATTAAGTTGTTTTTTGAAATAAGAGGTTGATGTAAACATATCTGGTACAATTGTAAAAAAACAGTGACCCTAAGCTATCGCTTTCTAATTCGGTTTATCGTAGATTTTTTTTAATTATCAAGATTTTTGCACTGCAGCTAAGATTTTGATGATATTTTACTAAATCTTTAATGTTAAACTAATATTTCCCTGCTTGAATTTTCGTACGATATTATTTCTGAAACATACAGCAGAATATGTTTGGAAAGCAGCTGTATTATTCTTCTCGTTTCTAGAAACTGCAGACTCAATCACGGCAGAGCATTTTGATTTGAGTAAGTTATAAATAATTAGAAAATATAATTTTCCTAACCGTGTATTTTAACTGATACTGGCACGAAGATTAAAATTAATTTTTTATTTATCTGACTAATGCGAATGAAATCAGTCCTAATCAACATTTTAAAACAAAATTCGTTGAAAAGGAATGTCATTTTAAAATGGTAAGAAATGGGTATCTCAAATGCAAACACAAATAAATTGTATATACACAGGAAAGTATTAAATCGGAGTTTCTCAAACAGAGAGGGAATGGGGTAAGTTTTTTATTTATCTGTTAAATATTTAGCTTTAGTTCATGAATGTTTAAAAAAAACTATTTGATTCAAGTTTTAGTGTTTATCAATATTTTCTATGTTTTTCTAATTTAATGTATAAAAATTAAAAACAATTATGAGAATTTAAATATATGAATATGTACTTTTCGAGTTTTGGCAAAGAGTGGAAGTGATCGTCTAGTAGCGGTGAAAGGGGCAATAATGGTTTAAGTCACAGAGTTAACCTCACTATACAGAAATTTGTTTTCCTTGCATAGCAAGAACTGACTGAAACGCCGCAAAGCGTTTGAAACTCGGCGTAGGATCAGCATCGGTGGTGAAACGATCTGAATGCAAGAAATTTTCGTCGTTTTTCTGTTGATATGCCTAATACGCGGACTCCCTGAAAAATTCTATTAAGAAGACGAATAAACAGGTAGTCTCGGCATGTGTCAAAATAACGAAATATTCTTGCATAATGTTATAAAACGTTTAACGGAAATAAAGCTGTTAAAGCTTTTCTTCTGCAATAAAGGCTCTCTAGTTAAGGCTATTCAGGCCAATTTTAATGGCATTTAATTTTACCAGTAAATATAAATAACTGCTAATTGATATTAATCTTTTATTCATGAAATCATGTATTATTGTCTTTGGGACATGAGCCTAATGTTTTTAATTGATGTATTTTATTTAAACGTATACCAATTAATATACAAATGATTAAATAATATTAATTGATATCAATTATATACTTCGATACCTTAATGGAAATACTGAGCACCTTTTATTCTAAAAATATATATATTTGCAGCTGGTCATGTGCTCAAGAATTTATCTCGAAAAATATGATTTTATTGTGAAACTGTACTTGTTAGGCGCCTTTCGTTCCGGCACCAGTTAAAGGCTAATGAATCTTTAAAACTTCCGCATGCAGTCAGTTTAAATAATAAATGAAAAATGTGGGAGCTTCGATTGAGGAAACTCAGTTCAGTAATTTCTATTATCCATGAAAATCTTTTCTTTTTTTGCCTTTTGGGGATATGTATCAAGAACAAATAAAATTCCTACGGAGTTACCGTCTAACAAATACCATGATTCGAGCAGATATTTCTTAGTTTTTGAAATTGACCTAATATGTTAACAGTACGATTTAAACATATTAATCCGGAGCATGTTTTAGAAAATGTTCTTGTGATGATATTTTATCAGTTAGAAATATTTTTAAAATATGTGACTAGTTATTTTTGTAAAATATGAAGGAATCCAAGAAAATTATTTGCATCCATTTTGCTTCTTGCAATAATAGAAACATGACTAAATGGCTAGATTATTCGACTTTCTGTGCTACATTATGATGACTTCAAATCTTCATTAATTTTGTAATGCTATCAAACTCGGATAATAATAATTCAGTACGCTTACCCTAGAATATATATGCAATATAATTATAAAAATAATTATGAATTAATTATTAAAGAATTATGAAAGTATCATGCCTATTATATATAGAATAATGCTCCCTTGTCAGTGTAGTGTAAACTAAATTACAGATATAAAGATTTTTATTATAAGCAGTCAGACAGAACAATAACAATAATTTTAATATTATCTTATAGTACAAATACTAATAATAAGAAGAGTTATACCGTTAATAAGACTAAAAACGTGGCGCAAAATCCCTCGTGGACCATGGTGTGCAGTGCTCCGATGTCTGCTTTCCTAACAGTAAGCCCCGGGGTGCCCTAGCATATGCCCTGGAAGAGGGGTCAGCTTTCGGTGTTTAGTCCCCAAGCAAATTTAAAACTCATTTTATCGACCTACTCAAGGAATGAAAGGCTGAGTTAACCTTGCCATGGCTGGGTATCGAGCCTTGGACCTATGGTGCTGCTGCACAACGAGCTATCCACTGCGCCACCGGGAGTTTATTCCATTAATAGCAATATGAATAATAATATTTAAATGATGATTCTGATAGTTTCTTAATTATTATTATCTTATTAATAATCTTATTAATAATAAACTTCCTTAATATTGCCATAACTGTTAGTAATATTAACTGATGTCCTTTAATTATAATAATTTTTTGTTAAAGTCACTCAATCCAATTATTATTATTATTATCATTATTATTGATCTATCTATATTATTGATCCTTACCTACTTTCAGGTCAAATGAATGATAATAATAACAGTAAATTTTTTATAAAATGCTGAAGACATAATCAGGAAGGTAATCCTGACGTATAAATTCATCTTCACATAGCATTCCTAGCAAACAGCTGAACACAGCAATCTGTAATTCTTCAGTGTGACATATTTATATAATTTCAACTTTTCTTCCAAAGTAAGATGCTTAGAAAACCTGCACGTTTTGAAGAGTTAATATAATGATATAATAGAAGATGTTGATTACAAATTGTTAAATATTATAGGCTATTTAAAAATGATATATATCATTGTCAATAATAGTTCAAAATTATCCATTTTACTAATCTAATGTGATAATTTTAGTTTTAAATATGTTTTATTTTTTTGTAACTTATTTTCGGAACAAACGAAGTAAAGTTCGTAAATATTAAATAAATAAAAAAGTAGAAACAAATATGAAAAGAAAAATATTTTGAAAAGAAACATTATTAACAGAAAATTAATATAAATGCTTTTAATAAGATGTTAACATTATTAATATAACACTTTATTTCAGTCTATAAAAACAGTGTAAATACAAGTGCAGTAATTTTTCGAAGAACCTCGATATCTGTGTACAATTTTTGGATTACTCTGATTTTGTCTCTTGGTTATAGCTTTGTTCTCTTAGCGTTAAATTTCTAAATTTAGTATGAGCTTTAATGACTGAGTACACATCTAAAACAGGGAAATTAGAAAGTGGAATTCTAAATTTTAAATTTGATATGAGCTTTAATGATTGAGTACATATCTAAAACAGGGGAATTAAAGAGTGGAATTCTAAATTTTAAATTTGATATGAGCTTTAATGATTGAGTACATATCTAAAACAGGGGAATTAGAGAGTGGAATTCTAAATTCTAAATTTGATATGAGCTTTAATGATTGAGTACACATCTAAAACAGGGGAATTAGAGAGTGGAATTCTAAATTCTAAATTTGATATGAGCTTTAATGATTGAGTACATATCTAAAACAGGAGACTTACAGAGTGGATATTTTTCCCACTGATTCTTCATCGTAACGTTTTGAGTAAAGTTGTTTAAAACAGAATCCTCCAAACATTTTTGACCTATAACGGCTTTAACAATTTTTTCAAATTTTTATCTATTTTAGAAATTGTAAACATAATTATCGTGACACAAGTTTCATAAGAATAATTACATTTTCATATATTAGGAAATTTTTATCGAAATTATAAGCATCTGCAGACGCTCACAAAAAATCAACTTCTCAATTTGTTTCAATATTATGTATTTTGTGCTGTGGTCAGAGGTCTAATTACATAATTATGACACGACAGAAGAACGTATGTGATTTTTTAGTTATTTATTTTAAAATATTTATTCCTTTTTAGTTTACATATATCTCATTTTAATATTATAAATTTGAAGTTAAATCAATATTCACCGGCAAAAAAGTAAAAAGCAATAAATTCTCTGAACTATAATCTTTCTTACATGCTACTTAAGTGTCTGTTTGTCGCCGATAGTTTATTGGTTGCTTGCGTAACTGCACTAGCCAATGAGGTGAAGTTGCCACGGCATTCAAAGAGTAAAATAAATTTTATCACAGTAGTTATCATTGTTTTAATTAAATTATCATGGTATTTAAATATTTTTAATTCGTACGATTGTTGCTTATTATGCATTTAACTATATTTACATATCAGTTACCTAGAAACTTACAAACGTTGAGAAATTAAAGGAGACGAAACCAACTAGCGAGTTGTGCGTAGTACATCTCATCAAGTAGGTTTACCCAAACTCTTATGCTAAATATCCTATGCTAACTAGTTTAAAATTTTGCCCGATTTTATTCCGACATTTTATTTTAAACTGAATTTTCAGCTGAACGCAAATTGAGCCGGTCAGGGGGACCGTGAAAATTTGTTTGCATTAGCAATCATCTGTTTTTGAAATGATTTACAACTGAACCCAAATTGAGCGTGTCAGGGGTAAGGTGAACATTTGTTTGCATTGGCAATCATCTGTTTTACATAAAAACCAAGTCTTAACGAAATTTCGTTTAAGAATGCCTCTTAGAAAATACAGCACTGAATAGGAGAGAAAAAGAGCTAAAGCTGTACAAAAACGGCTTTCTCGACGAAAAGAAACCACTGAGCAGAGAAAGAAATGTATCGCCAGTGGTTTTCTTCACTGCATTTTAATTTAAGCAATTAAGCAAATAGAAGGGGAAAACCCCGTGGGGCAGTAAGCAAAGGGGCGTCCTCGCCATCTGCCCTGGGTAATTCAGTTTGAATTAGCAGACACCTTTGTACAAACCATTTTAATTACAATTTATAATATCCAGGACAGCGATCATTTCGTATGACCGACGGGTTTTCGAGTATATTATATAGAATTATAGAATTTTTGAAAATCAAACCTAAACAATATGAATCCGATAAAAAGTTTCTTCTCAGTTTACGCCGAAATAATTATTTAATAAATCGCACATTTCAAAATTTAAAAAGGAATAAAAATGCATTTCAAAAAACATTTCTGATCTCTCTTCAAACGTTTTTTTCTGCACACATGTTAAAAACTGAATATTAACTAAATTACTAAAAGTGCGTTATAAATTACATTTTTAGTTAGCTATTTCAAAGAGAGAAATTTCACTTATAACCATCGCTGCAGCTGGTTTTGTTTTAACTGATTACAATTTTGAAATGAATATAAAATACAATATATAACAAAGTTAAAATTATTTTATTTCAGTATTCATTTAAAAATAAGGCCATTTCTGGGTAATTGTATTCCAGATAAATATGTATTTATTAAAGAATTACTAATTATTTATCATTTGTGTCTACATGAGTATAAAATGAGATCCGTCGGATCTTGATTTCAGGAAAATGGCTCCAGATTTATTCAACTGATTCTATACCTTCTACGAATTTGCTGAAATCAATCTTGTTTATTCTTTTACAAAAATTTATTGCAGTATTGCACATTTTTAAAATTTAATTTTAATACTATCTTAAATTTTCTGTGTCAAATTAACATAATTTTAAAAAGTTTATTTCGAATTAATTTATTTAAATCATTCCTTTTTCAATTAATTTTATAATTGTGTTTTATTTGTTAGTTTCATTTGAGGTTCCAAAAAACAAATTCATTTTTCTTTACTTTTAAATATTTTATTGTAATTACAATTAAATTTATTCCCAAGTTTGCGCAAATGATTAATTTTCTAAGAATTTCTCAACAGAAGAGTTTATTTTCCTTATATTTAAATAATAAATGCTAAAAATTTAAATTCATATTGTATTGAAACAGCAGCTCATGAATAAAAATAAAGTCGTGAATAGACCTGTTCGGAAAACTGACTAAATCTAGAGAAGATTTATACAAAATTCAAAAGATCTTAAAAATTATCTTAAGAGATTTCCACTTTCCTTGTGGATATCTTCATCAAGGGGTTCATGCCCGAGAAACGATAAAAATATAATAAGAAATATAAAAGCCTCTTTGATATTTTACGACAGTTGCTTTTTATAAAGACGTTTACTTGTTGTACACGACTTTTCGATCTGTTTCAAGTATGAATTCTTTAAACAAAAGCAACGATCGTTAGATTTGTTGAAGTTTCCGTAGCTAGCAATCTTGTGTATAGCGTAGGAGAAGACTTCGAATCCATATGATACGAGATATAAATTTCATGTAATTAATCAACTAAAGCTTTAATTGTATCTTTGAAGAAATAATCTAAAGGTACAGGGTTCACCCTGCATAGCTTGAATCTGTATCTGAACAAGTGGACAAACCTTTAAGGGGCGAAAGAAGGGGGAGCAATCTCGTAATAAATGTGTGGGGAATAGAGAATAGAATGTATGAGACAGTAGGGAATACAATATATGGGAATGTATGAAATAGGGAGTAGAACATATGGATATGGGAATGTTCGCAAACCTTTAGGGGGAGCAATATTCGTCATAGAAAATATGGTCGGAAAGCAAGTAGTGGGAAGTTAAAGGATATTTTTCCGCTGCCACATTTAAATAATTAACACCAGAATAATATGCGATACTTCGGAAAACGTTTTATTAACAGGAATGTAACTGATGCGTATGCTCAAAGAAATTGCTCAAATGACCTTCCGCCAAATGTAATGTAGGCGGGATAGGGCGACACACATTGCGAAGACACAAGGCATTTCCCAAATATCACCGGCAACAACGGCGATCCTGGCGACTAAATCAATAGCGGTTTCAAAGGGGCACTCGCGGATTTGTCTTTTCATATGGCACCACAGGAAAAATCCAAGCACGACAGATCTGGCGACCTTGTTGGCCAGGCTACAGGATCACTCCATCAAACCATATCCTGTACGTGGTTCGTACAACCAGCCACCCTTTCGGCAATCCACGCTGGAAAATGCTGTTAGTTACGAGGACCGACCCTTTTATATCATTTACAATGCCACTCAGCAGCTCACCTTTGCGTTCCGACCATGCATTTTAAAAAGGAGTATTGTTTGTATAGCTGCCTTCTGTTACCCGCTAAAGTTTTGCCCACTTGTTCTGATTCACCCTATATATTCAAATATTTTGTTGGTAGGTTTTCTTTTGATACCAAGATTTACCGATCATGAATTAATTACTGATGCTGAAGGGTGGATGATGTCATCGTTTTGAAGTGTTGAGTCATTTATTTTACAGTAGTTGTCTTCGATTACTTATTGAAAACAATAACGAACATGATTTGAAATAAATATGAAATATCTTATGGAGCACAGTGCCAGAGCAATCTATACATCTTTTCATATCAACATTCAGTTCCGTTCTAAAAGTATTTCCCCCCGTAGCGGGAAAAGCCAACAGCAGTTTACCCTTTAGGGAATTATAGTCGGAACAGTGGGTAAAGTATCTTTTTATACGTAAACGTTAAGCGATGGCACGACTCGTGCTTACAGAAGCCAAAAACTATGGCCTTAATCAAAGGTAATGGATTACTTAAAGCTAATAAGTTAGCTTAGCGGCTACACAAATAGAATAACGCTCAATCTGGCTCTGACCAAAGGTCGGCGTTACAAGCCTAATGGCCACTACAATGTAACGCCGCAGAATACTAATATCAAGAAATACTGATAGCAATTTATCAACGTGGTCTTCAGAAGACAGAACATACTCTGATTCTAGCCTGCAAAAACTTAATTTAAATATTCTCTTCTTTCTTCCTCATCTGAATATCATGCAATGTAGGTATTTACATTCTGGCAGGAAAATGGGAATGAGGAAGAGAAGAAAGTAGCTTAACATAAAATAACTGGTCAAAAACTAAACGCAAACTCTACAGAAGAATAAGGAACATTGCATCACATGGTTATTCTTTCGCTGAATTTGATTTTTAGTTTGACTTTATTTCTTGTTATCTGCGCTATACATCACAGACTAAAAATTCTTGCAGCAAACATTCTTGCATCCTTGAATGCTCATGTGATTAAGGATAAAATAGTATTGGCTAGTATTGGCTCGAAAGTATGGAGTTTAAAATGTAGATATAACGATTTATTGGTGTAACACTTTTATCTGCTGTCGAAAATTTTGAATTGTTGTTTCTGGCGCTCCACAGACGATGGATTCTCAAGAATGAAATCTGAAATAATACATGAATATATGCATGTGGAATTTTTATTTGCCAGAACCTATTCATTTACTTCTTTCATTTATTCTATTTAATATATATGAATGCTGTTTATTTTAACTGTTTATTTTCATCAGAATTCATCCATATTTTTGAGAAAAGATACCATTATTTGCAATATGCATCTTCCCTGGCCGAATGCATTAAACCCTTAATGGGTTGTACCGCGTTCGAACCTAAGCGAACGGCTGGTTTCATTTCTGTGCATTTTACTTTCTTGTGCGAAATAAAAAGGAAGCATTGTAATCGTGAAAAATGTCGGGTACCATATTTCAACGAAAATATCTATTTTCACCGCTATCGAATGCAAATTAACGATGTTTTTGAGTGACATCTGTATGTAAGGACATAATAAAAGATTCTTTTCCCCAAAAATAATTATAAAACTGATTTAAAAGGGATTATGAAGAGTTTCTTCGTGGTGTCTGTGCTTACGTACGTACCTAGAGGACTGCTATAACATGTAGATGTGCGTCTCGCATTTTTGTTGCAATCGGCCGCACCAAAAGTATATATATATATACTCTGTTATTCGGCTCAGTGAACTCAGTTTCTTTATTCTTATAAGTTTGTAAATTTTGCATTTTTTGCTATAATAACGATTGAATTATGCTGTTCTTGTCTTTCTGTATGCCTTTAGTTAACTTGCATGCAATAATTGTGGAATTATCAACAATTTAAAAGTTTTCTAAGTGCAGCTAAGCCAAATTTTTGGTTATGATAGCGGACATATTTGTTTACGTTTAAAGCTGAGCAGAATAGTGGATTTGTTGCCAATCTAGAGAAACTAAGCTTCGCAACAACAAAGTAATGTCTTCTTTTATTACTGCGAATTAAATTATGCTCGATTCATTCTGTAGTTATCATTTAAGTTATTAGCTAGTTTTTGTGTATAAATCGTAGCTTTAATTGTAAAAATTGTTTTTTTTTCAATTGCTTTAACTGCACTTAATGTTTTATGTTTTTCTATATCTTTCAACTTTTAATGAAAATATTTTGAACTTTAATGTATTTTTGCCTTACTGCGAAGTGAGAACATAACTAATTAGTAGCGCATGCGCATTGGGTAAACCACGCTGAATCGTTTTTGGAAACTGTTCCTATTTTATTGGTTTAGTTTCTTTTATAAATCGTTTTAGATTTGTTGTAGTATTTGAATGGAACTTGTGGTAATTCTTCAGATGCTGTAATATTTCCTCACTCTCAGTTATAAAATCGATGAGATGTAACGCTTTTAAATGAAACTAGCGCCGAAGTGTGACTATGGTAAATAAATATAGTGAACTTTAAAGAGTGCATTTATTCTATTGTGGTTTATGCGCTATCGACGAAGTAGATTTAATTCAAAATTCGTTAACTGTTAATTCAATATGTTTAAATGAAATTCAGCAAAATTGCGTGTAATTTAATATTCCGTTAAAGGAAATCATGTGGTGTACCCACTAGATTTTTTTCATTTGTAATGTGAATAAGATCCAGTTTACCTTATAAAACCTTCTACGAAAATTGCATTTCTATTAGATAGCAGTCGCATGATTTCCTAATAAAAATCAACTTACCAACCTTTAATGCTTTATTTCAAATGAGTAACTTTGTTTAAACAGAAATTAATAAAGGTTTGCTTTATTTGATTACGGCAAAATACGCAAAAGCTATCCCTCGAAGAGCAGGGATGTTTTCTTGGATGACTTTCTGATGGAAGCTGGTTGTGTTTCACACTAAACATGGGGAAAACATAAAATTCTACATGTAGCCAGCCCGTTTGAACAGCCTGGAAACGAACTACGCTTGAAGTACAGTGTTTAGCGAATTTTCCATTCGGCCACGGGCGAAGAGTCCAACGAACTTTACTATTAACGCCATCGTTGTTTAAAAGGCGTTAAAGCGTGTCGCAAACCGTTTCTGAAAGGCCAGTACTTCTAAACCGTGCTCCCGTACAATCCGTCTGCAAAAAGTATGGTGTGGGTAGGTAGGATTACAGCTTTGGCGATTCTATTTTCTCCCTGAACAAGTGATTTAATAGGCTTAAAATTCTAAGCTAAGTGGCGGATGTTGCTGGGACGACAAAATGCTTTCCATGTTATATTAAAAGCAATAGTTGAAAGAGTGCAACTGCAAACTGTTTATGAGAGTTAAACGTATTTGGTACTTAAAGTTTTCTTCATTAAAATTTGGTCATAATCATAGTACCATTATTGACAGGAGCCATTGTAATAATGAAATAGCAAAGCGTTTAAGAAAACCTCTTATTTAAAAGAGATACCTCTCATCATTCGCGTTTCCATTAGGGTAGATCAGAGCAACGTTTCTTCCAAATTCATATTGCCTGAGTCATCATATGATTGCAAATGTGCTAGAACAAAATGTGTTCAAATTGCAGCCCAAAATATTGCTATCTTGAAGTTATACACCTCAAGTGAATATCCGCACTTGTTAATTAGTTTTGTAACAGTTTTATGATTTTTCATTAATTGCTTCATCAAAAAAGCCATTATTAGCGCGACAAATTGTTTCACCCACCAAAATATCAAATTTGATGTCAAAATATGGTACTAGATGGTAGAAAGGGTTCTAATCTGATTACAAGATCTACCTTGGGAAAAGGAATCACGTGGCTTCCATGATCTTTCAAGGACGTTTTATTGTTAATAAGTTGGTTGTTTGATGTGTTTGGTCAATCCTGCTTTATGAGTCATTGCTTGCTGGATTAACATGGTATCAACTAGAAGTACATCTTTTCGAGAGCTTTGCTTTGTATGCTTCTTGCATGCCAATTAAATGCATCTTCGTCATCTTTTCCGGAAGACTGATGGAAATCATATGGGGCACAGCAGTTTTCTGAAACAATAGGAAAATTCCTGAATACATGTTAAACCTTTCCCGTGCCAGGTTAAGTCCCTATGCCAATTGATATATCCCAATTTGACAAAAAGTCCTCAGTACTGACCAAAAATACTCCTTGATGGTTCTAAGGCAGTATTCTCGGGAAGTGCCCTTCAGAACTAACAAGTAGGAGTCCTGAGAAAATGGTTCACTCAAGATGACTCATTACAGCCGACAGAATTCTTCGTCTTTATGTATCAATCGCCGAACCAATAGACGACTTGAAGTTTCAAGCCGGATATGGTATCAGGACTACTAATTGATTTTCAAACATAACTGGAGTCCTGAGTAGGAACAGAGAGCTTACTAAAAGCTATATTCGTGCGTGTGTAGAAGGTACAACAAAGATAAGAAGAGTTAAAATTACCCTTTACTTGCTTATCGATTTTACAGACGTTCCCGCACTTCGGGATACAAAGACCAACCACTTGTGGTCTGAACGTAAAAGAATATAAAACTACTAACTAACTAAAATTTAAATAAGAGCTAACTTTTAATATGTTACACAGATGACTAGCACTAAGACTGGTCTTTTAAATTTCTAAGTCTGTAGTACGGAAACTGCGGAAAACCACAATACGTCTTTAACTTTCAAGAGGATTTAATCCTCTAGCCTTAAAGGCGGACAGCAACTAATGGCTAGCTTGCGGCAAGAGGGCTCTATCTCTCCTTCTACTGTCTACTCTTGACAAAAAGCCACAACTTAAATATTTAAGCTTTAGCAGGTACAATTGGCATAAACATATTCACGCGTTTATTCTGGTCGGAAGTGGAAAATAAGAGATGACAGTAAAGTTTTAAAATAAAATAAACGTTAGTGAACTTAAAATCCTTACAATGTTGTTTGAAATAAAGAAAATCTCGAGAGCAACACATGGAGCACGTCACGTTCACGGAATTATCAAGAAGCAGACATTTTTGAGGCAATCATTCACAAAGTTATTAAAAGGAACTGTTATTTTCTTCACTCTGGAAACAATATTTTGGCTAAGTTGGAAGTTGAACGAGCACATATTTGTGAGACTGAACTAACACGGATATTGAAATCAAGAAAACCTGAAACGGCAGGAGAAAATACGTCAATATATGCTTCCCAAATTACATTCCAAAGCAGAGGAGTATTTTGAGATGTTTTGCTGGGACAATCTCTTGAAATTACCGGCTGCCTTGAACCCCAGTGACGAAGATCTAAGATTGATTAAAGGCGGTCCTCGGTTTGAAATAGGAAAGCTCCCTGGCCATTCTCAAGTAGTCGAGAGGCAAGTGAGACTGGTGACAGAAGCGCCATTGGCAACGCGTGGTGCAGAAGCCAGGGATGGTTTTATACTAGAGTCAAGTTCCGCAACGAACTTACGAAGTTCGACTCCTAGATGAATTTCTTCGTTTGTCTTGTGGAACCGGAAGATGACGAGTGATTACGCTGAAACGTTTCTCTGGCATTTTTACCTCCTTCTACGAAGTCAGAAGGAAGTATTGTAATCGCAAAAAATTCGCGTATCATATTTCATGGAAAATATCCATTTTGACAGCTATCGAATGCAATTTAACGATGCTTTTGCATGACATCTGTACGTAAGGACAGAATAAAGGACTGTTTTACCCAGAAAAATTCTAAAACTGATTTATAATGCAATCTGACGAGAATTTTTCTTGGCATCTGTGCGTGCGTAAGTATGTATGTATGCATCTCGCACAACTCAAAAACGGTTATCCTCAGAACGTTGAAATTCTGTAAATAGGACTGCTATAACATGTAGATGTACACCTTCCTTTTTGGTTGCAATATGCCGCGCCAGTAGTATATATATATATATACTACTGGCGCACACACATACATATATACATATATATATATATATAACTCACCCTCATCTTGACCCTGATATATAAATATATACCCACTCGGCTACTCGGATCAGTGAGCTTAGATTTTGTATTCTTATATGTTGGTAAATTGTTCATGTTTTTATTTAAAAATTATTGAATTATGTTGTTCTTATCTTCCGGTTAAGGATTTATGCCTTGTTTCTGCACATTCAGTGTCCTTTTGCCGAGTTGGACCAAAATTAACCTTTCATTTTTGTACACCAAAAAATCTACCTTATTGCCCACTGGCTGAGTTGCTTGTTTTTGCGTAGAAACTCTAATTTTAATTGTTTTAACTGTATTTGGTGTTTTATTTTTTCTATATTTTTCAATTTTTAATGAATATATTTTGAGGTTTTATAAATTTTTGCATTGCTGCGAAGTGAGAACTGAATTAATTGAATGAGAACTTACAATTGCAATCATATATTGGGACAAGAAATAAAACTGTCGTAAAAATCATTAAAAAATATTGTTCAAAAGCTATTGTTAAAAATATTTTGATATTTTCGTTAACATTAACATTCACTTTTATATTTACCTCACGTGGGACCTGATGTTGACGAGAGATTGACCTGCAATTTTTACTGCGTTTTTTCCTCTAACAGAACTATTTGTATAGATCAGGAAATAATAAAATCTGAAAAAACATTTTTTAGAGCCTTTTTCACTCCACCCTAGTATGCATGCCATACGAATCATGCTCTCGGTGAAGTAGGTATCGAGTGCGCTGCCATAATGCATTAGACGAGCAACAAAATGTATGTGTTTAATTTGATTCAATGTTTTTCACAGAGGCAAAGCATGAGTTAGTACGAAATTTCTCCTTTCTAAACTTTTTTGGCTAATCGCTAAATACTTAAGTAGAGAGGAGATTTATTAATCAATTGTTTTAGAAACCATTATTTATAATCTGTTTTCCTAATCTTCTTATCGTAATTGTTCCTCATTGTTTCGGCGATAGGCTAGTACAGGGGTGGCAGAATACGGTTAAGGGCGGGCCAAAAAAGCATTTTTATTACCTCATGCCTGCAACACCGTGACTTCCTAGAGTCCTAATATTTGCGGAACTCGATGGATTAATGCCCGTTTCCACTACTGCGTATGCGTTGCGGTGCGTATGCGTTTCTCCAATCAGCGAGCGAATTCACTTTGATTGACATCTGGTATCCGTCGACGGATGACGGAACGGATGAAGTTCAACAATGTTCAACTTCCATGCGTAGGGCTGCGGAAGCGTTGGGGTCACGTGGTAAAAAAGGAGCAATCAGGTGTTGTCACCAAAAATTAATGGCGGCAGAAGCAGCGATGAACGCTGGTTCAGGGAAAGAATGTTTTGCTAAAAAATACTTATTTCTGAATTAACATTATTGCGAGAAATCTGCGCACTGAAAAAGACAGCAATCAGCTGAATTTAGTTAAAAAGATAAAAATAAGATAGCTGCAAGCTGCAACTACAGTACTAGTTCGCCGAGAGCAGTGATTACTGTCAAGGAAATCAGGCGCAAAAAATATAATACCAAGTTCATGAAATAGGAAAATTTGTCCTGAAAATTATTTTCTAGTTCTGCATACACGTTTACCTTTCATGATAATGAACGTCTGACTATATCAAACTGCTATAGCAAATCAGATATGGCATGAAAAGATTTGTTACTTTTTTCTTTTGAAACGGGTAAAAACTAAAAATGTTAATTATAAATTAAATTTAGTAGCCTTTTAAATATTTCACTGAATTAAAGAGTACGTTAAAGTTATATTTCTCTATTCACAAATATACCTTTTTGGCTAGCATATATTTGTAAGCACATGGAATATATTTTTAGCAGTCCGTTTAACTTCAATCGGAATGCCGCTTTAAAAAATAATGTTTTTTGTAAGAAATGTTCTAGAAGCTGAAGAACAAACTCTGGTGAATTTTTTAGACGATAGCACACTGAAATAGAACCAAAAAAATTTAGTTTTATGAATTCATTTACTTCATAATGTATATAAGACAAAATTGCTAATAACGTTAGTGTGATGATAGCGTAGTGGTAAAGCTGAGGGTAGCGAGCTGTGGCCTTTTGGGTCGTGAGTTCGAATCCCATACTTTTCTTTTTTCACCCTGTTTGCAATTTTCTCAGCTCCGTGTTCCAATTTTATCTATATTTGTGTTTTAAAATTTATTTCTATTGTTATGTGCATTAAATATAACGTTTTGTTGATGCTCTTATTTATTTAAAATTTTCCCTCAAGAATTTATTTTGAAAATTATAATATAATAAGAATTAAAAATATACTCCCTGTATATATATAAACATTTTTTTTCGTTTCACTTTTATGTTAATGCACATACATGTGAGGAGACTTTGGGATGTTTCCAGGTCTAAACTTTCAATACTAATGAACATGAGACAGTATTAATGCCCTGAACAATTTTAATAAAACAATTTTTAAAAAACTTATTATAATAATTGCTTTAAATTCAGTTCTCTCCAGCTGAAGCACAGGAATTAATTAATTAAATATTTCCATTTTATTTACCTTAGGTATGCATACATATATAAAGAGAAATAAGCTTATCTTTATAACTTCTTCCATAAAAAGCTATAAATTTAAAATTTATAAATTCAAAATAATATTTTATGGATTATGCATAAAATATAACTGCGCATAGTGCATTTTGAAAGAAACGAGATTTCTAATAAATTATCCAGCTATGACACAGAAGAAACTGACGCTAAAATTGTATATAATATCTGTTTTCTCCCCAAATTTGCGAATATTTTAAAAATATACAATCTCACATAGCAGTCAGCGGTATACAAGCATAGCAAATTTTGTGTAAATATTGTGAACCTTTCTTTACAGTTGCTCTGTATTTTTAAGGTACCAGCTATTTTTAAATGTGTTTAACATTTTTATTTGTTTTGCAGTAACAGTACATTTTAGTTTTAATAATATATTATTTCGTTAACATTTAAGTCTTCTAGAAACGGAAAGAAATTTTTAAAAATTACTCCAGCTTCTATGCAGTTAGAGATGTTCATAATATGCATTATAACCTTACGTGTCTAAAAATTGCTAACTTACTTTACTTTCACAGTTCATAAGCAGAACTAAAAATTTCCAGTAACATCGTCCGAATCCCGTAAGTTAAATCAGAGACCTCTGGTGACAATGAATGCAACTGCCCACCGAACTTCCGTAAGCGTAAATCCAACGCAATAGTGTAAACGGTTGTCCGTTTGCGTAATGCGTTTCTCCCAATACGCACCGCAATGCATACGCAGTAGTGGAAACGAGCCTTTAAGGTTAACGTCACAACGCGGTAGAAAGTTTAATAAAAGGAATTATAAACACTCCAAAAAATGGATCTACTCGTACTGGTAATCAAATGTATACTGTTTCATTTTCAGAGAAAAATTTAGGGGGGAAATGATCTTTACCTAAACGACCTTTTCTGATTCGTCTTTTTATCTAAGCAATGATCATGCTTCCTTGTTTAATATGTAAATTAATGCTGCTAGAAATGATAGGACAATATTCTTCGGCGGATACACTAGTGTTCTAGCCTATCAAGTATTCTCAACTTAGGTTGATAGTTGATAAACAGCCTTTCTGATTTGGGTACTTTTCGTACGACATCGGGTAGGATAGAGGTGGTAATTATGTATTAACGCAACCATCTTAGTAGAAGCCGCCAAATATTTAAAATGTGCCAAACTTTGACAACCACACTCATAAAACTCCTTCAGTCATTCCACGACGCCATTTTCGTATCTGTTCCTTTTTACTACATTCAATGTTCCACGGTTTTTATAAACAAATCGTAAAAATTTTTGCCTTAAACTTAATTTGAAATATGAGCTTGACAAATTTACCAGCAATGGAAAAAACTGCAGCGAAAGTCGTGTGAAAGCACATAATTTTACTGAAAATTTTCTAAAGGAAAGAACGGGAAAATGCGCTTTCTCAGTAGCCTCTGCTGCCGACGATTGCATGAAACCGAGTCTTCGAAATTCTGTATCGTTTATTAAGAAAAACAGATCGTTGTGTACCTCGAGAGAAGAATAGAGCAAATAAATTACTGAGTTATTTAAAGAAGAATGTAAGTGTTTTATTTTCTAATGCATTAAGTAATTCTAATTTAATGATTCCAATTTGTGTTTTAATTTGCTAAGGTATGTTTTCTTTTCACGTGTTGATAATGTTTAGAGATTTACAATAAACATCGATAGTTTGTGAATTTCTCTGAAACAAAAGCCACAAATACCACAAATTTGCATCTGATAAGTACGTTTTACCTTTCCATATGTAAAAATTTGCCAAATTGCTCCGGGTAGTTGCCTTAATACGTAAGTACCATTATCGTTGCACGGGATTTCTAACGGATCAGAGTAAGCAATTACACAGTCCAGTCACATTAATGTGACCACCACGTACTTTCCATGTCAGAGTTAAATAACCAATCACAGAAGGCAGGTGGCAGCACAATGCAGTTGAGCGTATATAAAGGGTGTGTGAGGGCTTCGGAAAACATTTCAATCGTTGGCGTAATGCAGAAACGAAGCGATTTATCCGACTTCCAAAAGGGCATGATCATTGGCTTTCGGGCCAAGGGTGGAAGCATTTCCGAAACGGCTGAGTTTGTGAACTGTTCGCGTGCCGCCGTGGTAAAAGTGTACCGTGCATGGCAAAATGGGACTGTCCAAAATCAGCGACGTGGCAAATGTGGTGCACCACGGGCCATAGATGACAGAGGCGAACGACGGTTGCGGAGATGCGTTCGGGCAGATAGACGGGCTACCGTTGAGCAACTGACCACCAAAATGAACCAAGGGGCTACCAAAAGTGTCTCCCAAAGTACTATTCAGCGAACATTGCTGCGTCTGGGCCTCCGAAGCAGACGCCTGGTTCGTGCACCTATGCTGACTGCTGTTCATCGACGGCGAAGGCTAGAATTTGCACGCCAGTACAGCAGCTGGACGTCCACTGAGTGGCGACAGGTTGCGTTTTCGGATGAATCGCGTTTTATGCTCCATCGGACAGATGGACGTTGGCGTATAAGGCGTGAAACCTCTGAAAGGAACCACCCTGCAACCATTGCCGGAACGGTCCAAGCTGGAGGCGGGAGCATTATGGTCTGGGGAATGTTTTCCTGGCATTCTCTAGGTTCACTGATCATTGTGGAAGGCACAATGGATCAATACAAGTACGCATCTGTCCTTGCGGACCATGTTCACCCCTACATGCGCATTGTTTTTCCTCAGGATGATGGCATCTTCCAGCAGGACAATGCGAGGTGCCATACAGCTGCCAGTGTACGTGCGTGGTTCGAAGAGCACCAGGATGAGTTTACCGTCCTCCCCTGGCCAGCAAACTCACCTGACTTAAACCCAATCGAGCATCTGTGGGACCATCTCGATCGAGTTGTTCGCGCCATGGATCCTCAACCGCGTAATCTAGCGCAGCTGGCCACGGCATTAGAGTCGGCATGGCTCAACATCCCAGAGAACACCTTCTGGGACCTGTGACTCTCTTCCTGCACGTCTCGTAGCAGTCCGCTCTGCGAAAGGTGGTTATTCTGGCTTTTGACAGATGGTCTTATTAATGTGACTGGACTGTGTATAAGGGCTGCATTCTGCCAGTGGGCCGATTATTGCCAATCAGATGTCTAGTGGATAAGAATATTTAACATTAGTAGTCTAATCCAGGTTTGATTTCCATCGAATCGGTTGACTTAATAGAAATATTTTCGCTTCCCTTGTGGTTGAAGTTAATATGAGAGACAGTTTTCCTTACAAAATATTGAAGAAATGAAAGGAAATAAATGGTTATTTTTCAAATTTTTTGGGCTTTGAAACATTTCATCGCCTTTGCAAATTTATTAGGCTGTACGCACATTCCTCCCCTTTAACAGGGAAGCCTTAGACGTATTGCTGTAATCAAATACAAATTTATTTGGCTTCAGATAGATCAATTCTTTTTATCAGAAAAGCTGGCATGTATTACTGTAACCAATTGAAAATTTGTTAGGCTACAGACAAATCCATTAACTTTATCATACACGTCCCGCATGTATTGCTATAGTCGATTACAAATTTGTTAGGCTTTAAATATATTTGACAGACAAACCTTGCATGTATTGCATGTATTACATGTCTTAAAAACCAGATTTTATGGCATCCAACTAATATATTCAAGCAGTATTTGTAAGACAATATCCGAATTACTTTAGGAAAGATACAAACTGAACATTTTCCTGGGGGGGGAGATGCAATGGTAAGTGTTTTCTAAAGATTGTTGAATTAAATGAAAGAATATGAACGTTTAAAAAGGCTGGAATAATCGCAAAACCAACTATGGACGCATTACAGATATTTACGCGATTTGTTGAGTTTCATGCAACATGTATTGGCAGCAAAAATGTTAACTTAAATTTAAAATCATAAATTATTACTCTATAAAGTAGATGATCATAAATTAATTATCATCAGAGTAATCATAAATTATCACTCTAGGTTTTTTTTTTTGAAGTAGAAGAATGAACAACGCCTTCGCCGGGAATCGAACCACGAACCTCTCGGTTACTCGTCGAGCGAGCTTACCACTACACCACGAAGGCACGCGAAGAAGGCGGAAGAAATACCTTATATATTCCCCCTTTTAAACTGCGACTGAGGATTAGGGGCCCCGATTCCCAAATCGTGGTGGTTGAGCAACGTCATCCTCCACCATTTTAGTTCGGGCATCAGTTGTAGAGTCATTAGGTTTTCTTGAAACAGATGAATGAAAATTGAGCAAGGCTTTCACCGGGAATCGAACCACGGACCTCTCGGATACGCGTCGAGCGTGCTTACCACTACACCACGAAAGCATGCGAAGAAGGCGGGAGAAATACCTTATAAGCTTACAAAAAATGGAGCATGTATTTAACACAGAATATGCCACAGAGGTGATTAGCATATTCCGCGATCTTAATACGCGAAGCTATGGACAAGTACAAATAAATTTTCCCTAAGCCACTTTGATCATTAGTAGTTGGTATCTGGCTCAGTGATTAGTCAATTTTGTTGCCCCCCGAAGACGTAAATTACCAGGTGTATTTATTCAGGTTTAGCCTAAAGACCGCAAAAAATTTCTGAATCTGGTTGCTTGAGCTCACATGTCATTGTAGAAGTTTATATAATTGTGTTACGGATTTCACATTTATCGGCTATTTATTTAGAATTGTAATTAAAACTGCTTTATATTTCCCGTGCAACGCAGACGAATTTTGAAAAGAAAGCTACGTCGAAAAAAAATAAAAATAAAAGAACGCATGCATTTAATGTCTAATAAATAAATATCTCGTAATTACTGTTGTCATCCAGAAAAATCTAGAAAAATCGAGATTGTTCTAGTGATAATTAAAAAGCTTATAAAAGCCGAATTCAAACACCTCATCTCAGTAGTTGTTGTTGTAGTTGTAGCTGTAAAAAGCGAACTGATGTTTGTTTACTTAATGCTGTTATTGATTGTAGCGATTTCGTTGTGAAATAGAATTGTTTTATCTATTTTGAACTAAGTTTTTGCTAAACGTTAGAGATATTGTGATATTGTGCGAATATCTCTGAAGAAATATTTCAGCATTTTGATTTATTTCTTGTGGAAAGAATAAATTTTTGTTAACTTTTTACGACTTGTACATTCAATCCATAACGAACCCGTATGCACGCAACAATTGGCTAACCCTTTTTGAGTTTATTTAAGCTTTTAATATATGTAAATTGAAAGGTTTTAAATAGACATCTGGCGATGGAAACCAGGATGCAGAGAATTCACGAAGGTGTTAGCAAACTTGTAAGAACAAATTAGTGTCACTTTTGAATAACGAAGCTCTGCAACGTCAAAAACAAACAAGCGCCAAACGATATATTGGCGAGAGAGAATATGACCTATACTTTTTATGTCGAAGTCATGAAATGATTTTATACTTTCATTTCTATTTGTGTTTCATTCTTTTCAGCGTGTTACCTTCTTTTATGAAATATATGCCTGCTAATATAGCCGTCCAGATATTATAGTGGTTAGGGTACCCTATTGTGATACAGAAGGGCCTAGGTTCGAATACGGGAGAAGGCATGGATATTTGTAAATATATATTGTCCTTGCGGCATGGAAACACTCTAAATGTGTGACGAGCTGAAAGTCCTCTCGTGTTTATTGGCGGTAGGGGAGAACGGTGAAAGACCGTCGAGCCCCCAGGGTGCTCCACTTCAAAACTAGGGTTTAAATAGAAGTCCAACCTCCTTGAGGATCTGGAAACCATTCGTCCATGGAATTCATGAACAAGACAGCCAAGACAAGACAAAAACCAAGACAACCAGCCAAGGCAACAACAAGAACTCCTGATAATATTGTCCAATAGGAAAGCCAGAAGCTACTTACAACTTATAAATGAGTATCCTATAAGCTCCTTATTTCAGCACTTCGATTTAAATGTCTGTGAAGAATGTTAAATTTGATTTGTATTCTATTTGTGTTCTATTTCAGGCAGGTAAACTCTCTAACTTGTTAAATAAAGATTTGGTAGTTATTCTAACTTACGATTCTTTAATAAAACTGTGCTAAATAGAGGATAATATACTCAAATGCTTTAACTATGTCAAATGCACAACACATCAAAACGTAACTTCACTTCAATCTGGAAATTTATTTTAAACTGTGTAATTTGAGAAGTAGTACATGTTCCTGGCAAAATATTTTGTGGATTATTTGCGTTTATTTACAGCTTGTTTTTTTCCTCCATTTAAACTAACCAAATGGTTACATTTTTTATCCAAATTGAGGGTAATGATTAAGCATCGTTTAAGGAAAAAAGTACTGTATAAAACTATATGAATTCTGTTGTAGAAAACAAATAGTAGACCCTTTTGAATAAAAGAGATGAATACCACATTAAAAATTGAATACTGTATAAACTGGCTACTAATTTCATTCAAAGACTCCTTACAGGGGCATCATTTTCCTCGTGGGTCGATAATCATCGGGTGCTTTGCGATATTTGATCGAGCAAAAAAGGAAAATAAATAAATAAACAAGCAAGCCTCAAAGAGACGAGTAATATACATTCGACTGGGCAGGAATAGGGGATGCTAGGATATTTTAGTGCGTGTTCATTCTTTACTTCTCGCTTCCTGAAAGCCTCAGTAGAGACGCAATGACCAAACTCCTAGATTACATTTCCATTCTGTGACTAATGTTAAAACAGCATAACATAATAACCACATATTCAAAATCATCACTTCTACTTATTTTCATTTTCGATATTACCCATTCTTTTTGGAAGCATAAATTGTAGACCCTCCGCAGAAGGCAAGGTAGCGAATACTCACTATATCTTTGAAGAATTAATGCTGCAGAAGAAGGGTTTTAAATAAGCATTTATTTGAACTAAATATAACGAGATGTACGCAGTCGGTCTCCTTGGTTATCTAAAACACCAAATCGGTTATACACACAAAAAATATCGAGCCTAGAATATCAGTATAATCCGATGGGTGTCTTAACACCAACTAGAGAGCTAATTTCAAGCAAGCAGCATACGCTCGGAACTAAATCCGCTACTATTCCTACGAACTCTTGACTGAAAGTAAAGTAAAACTAAAAATAATTTTGAGAATAAAATAAGGTCTTTACAATATCATCAGGTATGTTGGAAGTTTGTACATGACCTTGTGTATGACAAAGCAATACATATTGTAATCAATTTGTATCTGATGACTTACAACTTAATCTTCACCTGTATTCCTTTATTTAATTTGATTTATAGTAAATATAATAATTTATCTCTTATTATTTGATCATTTAAATTTATCTCGCTTCTTTGCAAAGTTAGTTTTAACAAATTCCCTAATTACCATTCATTCCAAATTTTTTTAAAACTCCAATGCAAAATGCCTGTGAGAAAATGGTCTCATGCAGCGGAAAAAGAGAACGTACACAGGCAAAAATGACAAGTAGCAAAAATTAGATGGTACAAGATGATAAGAGCCGGAAGAAGTACAAAAAATCAAAATTCTTCAAGTAGTTCTGCGTCTTCCAATACCGGAGAGGAGCGCCAGAGAAGTCAGCCTTCGCATGCCTTTAGATGTAAGATACTGCACAAAATATTTTTCACATAATAAATTGGAGGGAAAATAAAATGGATGAAATGCTACTACAAAAATTGCAAATGCAAATTAAATATATTGAACAAAAAATATAATCAATTAAATACACTTTACTAATAAACAAGCTGTCAATAAACTACCTATGAAAAACAGACGAAGCGGAAAATTCTGCGAATATATTTTTTTAAAAAGTTTTTAGAATCTATCGCTAAGAAACTAGATTTGGAAATACGATAGACAGAAGAGAAGATATTAATTAGGCCCTGATGCTACACATAATAGATTATTGCTGAAGTCGACAAACAGAAGAGGAAAACCTTTAAAAAATTCTATATCAATGAAATTTAAATTTGTTACATTCTATTGGTAATCATTTTCGCCTCTTTTTTTTCCAATACTGAATTAATATATGCCTCATGCTTATTAAGAATTCTTACGATTTTGTCCTTGGAGAATTTTTAGTGCTTGATTTTCAAATCCAGCAATTTTACCACAGAAAGCATACGCCAAAAAACATAAAAGTGAAATACATCAGAGTGGCATTTCTTTATAGTGTGTAAAATATATATTTACCAGACTTTTAGAAATATGGAACTTTTTGTCCTCCAAATATATTTCGGAAATGGGGAATATTTTTGCATTTCAGTTTTCAAATGTATGCTTGCTGGAAATGTTGAAAGAATTTCAGTCATGTTTCTGGCATTTGCAACATCGTTGTACGAAATATTTTTCTATTAAATTTTGCCTTCTGCGAATTTACCTTGAATATTATAAAATGGCACGCAAATATTCAAAAATTGTTGCTTTCGTTTATTTCCCTTCCCTGTTTTCCATTGCCATTAATCTATCAAATATTATCAGTGTACTTCAATTCAAAGAGGATTTATTAGGTTGATGTAAATAAATTACGGAGAAATATTATAATATTTTAGGGAAACGACTAGATTCAAATCACACAGGAATTTCAAATATCTTGCCGAAGATTTTTAATAAAAGTAAGTTGGCTCGCTTTAGTAATAACTACGTTTTTAATTATAATCTCACATAGTAACAAAGTAATACTTTTCACTTTCTTCTTAACGCCTTATTCGTGGAACACACTCGTGTTTTATATTACGAATATCCATAGCAAAATCCAATGATATGGCATTTTGAGACTTTAGTGATTCCAGAATATCAAATATCACCGAAAGTAAGACCAAAATTGTAGAATATCACTAAGGGATCTTTCTGCGGTTCTGAATCTAGTGACAGATGCATACGAACAATTCTGCATACGAATTTGAGTAGAGCCTTTTACAAAACACATTTGTTCCTAGTTTAGTTATATTTAATTAGATTTTTCCGCGGTTATCAATATTGGCAATATTTAGCCGTTATCAATATTAATAATATCGATATTGAAAATATTAAGCAGTTATCAATATTTCTAAATAACTGTTGGCTGACCATTTGTAATACACTTGTATTTCAGGGGGTTTTCTCATGTATAACCGGAATGCTAGATATTTTCCATTAGAAAGTTCTCCATAAATTCATGACTGCATTTAGGCAGATAGCTCTTGTGTGTGTCTTGTCCTAAGCATATTAATTTATTTGGTATGTCATTATTATCATTATTATTATTTGGTATGTCATTATTATCATTATTATTATTTGGTATATCATTATTATTATCTACATTATTATTATGATGATGATCAAGAGGCCGACAGGAGGCGCATAGATGAATTTGCTCTGCATTTAATTGGCAGTATCAAGATCTCTTTTGTTACAAAACAAATTATTACTAAAATTGGTAGTTAATTGTTTTTTAATATGTAGCTATTCTTACGAAATTTTATTTAAACACATGGCCACTTGGTTTGGAGTTTATCTTCCGTGAAATCTCGGAATTACTCTCGGAAGAGTCTTCCGAGAGCAATATCTCAAGATAAAATTTGTTACTGTACCAACATTATTAATATTTCCCTTCATAAAATCAGTAAGTTAGTGGAAATGCAAAAGCAACAAGAATCAGCGTAATGTTCATAAATTTGCGGGACTAGTTTCGAATTTTTGTAAGATCTGGTCTTCTTAGCTAAAATACGTTGCTAGTAGACCTACTTGAAAATCCGTTTAGCGAATTTTTTCTAAGCCTAGAAGATGAATACTACAGGAAAAAGGTGTAAAAGACCCTTTTAGAAACACTCAGTTATTTATAGACGGCAGGGTGCTTACTATTTCGCCATCCACTTGTGGTGAGGAACATGAAGATCATTGTAATAAACTAGATTTAAAGGTGAACAGGTAGGTGAACGCAAGGCCGGACGGCTTTTCCTGTTGGACGCTAGGAAGGAAAGGCCGCATCCGGAGTTTATTGCAATGCAACATAAAAGCACCCAGAAGTATATACACGCAGTTGTGTCAAGCACCTAAATCTATGTAAATCTACGTTTTATGACAGCCAGTGTATGAACATATACGTATAGTGTTACGGTCAATAAACTAAATTTAAAGGTAGCTAGTAGTAAGCTAGTAGTTCAAGACTATACAAATTAATTTAACCTCGCAGGTTGACTCAGAAAACTAAACGTGCGTGATATTAATTTCGGCCGAAAGAATGCGAAGTCGAGATTCAAATTCAACAGTTGATAGAAATAACAACATACGCACTCAACAGCGAAAACATGTTCTGATAAACCTTTTCGTTACTTCAGTTTAAATACATTCTCGTTCACCCTAACTCATTTACATCCTGAAGAGAAAACGCAAGGGAAACAACGAGTGATAGAAAGGGCTAACATATTAAAATAACTATTAGTAAAAACAATATAAACCTTTATAGGTTTAAATGTAGACCTTATTTTTCATTTGGTGAAGTACAAAGGACGAAAGTGATGTTAGTGCTAAGGCGATAACAATGAGAAGAGGGAAATCAAGCTATGGCGCCATCGAAACTTTTTTGGCGAAATTTTAATCCAAGAGGGGTGAGAAACGTTGGCACAAAATGGTTAGCACATTATGTGAAAAACTGCGGAAAAAAGAAAAGTTTTTTCTGAGTTAATCTAATCTGCTTTATAATAATACTCCGAATGACGATTATCGGAGATATTACGGCAAACAACAATCAACAATACTCCTGTTGCGTTAGCACCTCCAATAGTCATTTTTCGATATGTTGTTTTAATTCAAGCACTAATCTGGTAAAATTTCTTTGAACAAGGATTTTTAAGAATTAATTTAAGCAATTTTGTTCGGAATATTAAATAAAGATCATCAACCAGCACGTTAATTATAATCGACCTTTTTTGCAATTAGAATCTTTGATTATGTTCCTGACATTTTGTTTATATTTCTGAATTAAAAAAAATAATTATACAAAAACCATAAATTATATAAACCACTTTTTATCGTAACTTATGATTATGTTCTTAACCGAATTTTTATTTTTTAGTTACTTATGTGCAATTGTTTGTATTACTATAACGTTCTCTGCTGTATGTTATAGAGGAAAATATAAGGAGGGCGATGCAAGAAAAAAAAGTTGACAATACCTGGTCTTCCTCCAAGACACTTCCCCCTTTCCTCTGAGACAGACATTTCGCTTTGTAAAGTGCCATCAGTAACTCTGGGGGTAGCGTAGCTTCATGAAGATCATTTTAAGCAAGAAATGAGACGTAAACTGAACATGGCCTTAACATATGAAACTACAGATATATTTGAGAAATATATATATTTGAAAAGTATGAATATATTGTTGGTATTTGGATAATACTCTCGTTTTTATCACACTTTTGCTTGAGGGCAGGAATCCCCATTCCATTTTTAAATTATTACCTAAAAATGTATTTTTTACAAGTCTATTTTAAACCACAAAATTGATTATAAGGTTAAAAATTTGATATATACACCACATGACTTCCTTGCACGGGGGAATATTAAATTATATGCATTTTTTCCTGCATTTCATTTAAGCTTATTTCCTCGAATTCCATTAGAGATACATTTCTCATTCAATTAATTCAGTTCTCATTTCGCGACAGGGCAAGAATGCATAAAACCTCAAAATATCTTTAATAAAAAAAGAAAATATAAAACATAAATACAGTTAAAACAATTTAAAGAACAATTTTTACAATTAAATTTAGAGTTTCAAGGAAAATCAAGGCATTCGTCTAGCGGGCAAGAAAGCAGATTTTTCGGTGCACAAAACTGAAAGTTTACTTTTGGTCTCACTCGGCAAAAAGACACTAAAGGCGTAGAAACTGACTTAATTTGTTGCGAAATCTATGCTAATTCAATATCTACTATGTATATAAAAGGAAGAGTCTGTCTGTGTATGTATGTCTGTGCTTGCGCGCAAGCTAATAGACAGAGAGCTACTAAATTTGGTACATAGCTGCAATCTAGACAAGAGCCAGTGCACCTCGAAGCATTTTTTCAAAATTCGAATGAGTTTTTTTTACTTTATGTTTTTTGATGAAATCGCATCAAATCGATAATTCTCTCTCATTATATGATCAACAATGGTTGCCTGCCATTGTTGCTGATATCAGCACTGTTGCCACTCGCAAAAATGAGGGCGAGAAATCTGTGCAGTTTTTAAATTTAATGTTTCTTTTGGATACTGGACGTTTGTCGACCGAAAGCAACGGGAAGTTGGATACATTTAAAAGACAGACGAAGGCTGGTTGCGTAGCGGCTGGTATGAAATAACTTAAATGATAATTCCAGAATGGATTAAGCATGATTTAATTCTCAATAATAAAACAAGATGTTATCTTTGTTCTTGAGTATCTTAGTTTCTCTACATTGGCAACAAATCCACTATTCTGCTAAGTTTTAAATGTAAACAAATATGGCTGCTATAGTAAAAGAAATTCGGCTTTTAAATTATTGATAATTCTACAACTATTGCATTCAGTTAAACTAAAGGCATAAAATTCTTGACCGGAATATAAGAACAATCATTTTTACAACATGTAGAGTCAAAGGTTTACCGTTCTCAACTGAAATCTTATTAAGGAATTAAATAAAATGTGTATGCCTAAGAGTTACGTCAGCTCTTATGATGCGGGCTAATCTGAAATGACGCAGTCTATATTGATATGGTATAAATAATTACTATTTTTAGTATAGAAAGGTGAATTATCCAAATTAAAGTGAAGGTTGAAAGGGCATTGCACAATTACATTTGTTTATTTGCTTTCTTATTTTATAAGGTATTTCCCCCGCCTTCTTCGCATGCCTTCGTGGTGTAGTGGTCTGCATTCTTGACGCGTAACCGAGAGATCCGTGGTTCGATTCCCGGCGAAGGCGTTGCTCTTTTTTCATATCTCCTGCTTCGAAATAACCTAATGAGTCTACACTGGCGCCCTAACTAAAAAGGTGGTGGATGATGATTCTCCACCACCGCGATTTGGCGATTGGGTCCCCAAAACCCCAGTCGCCCTTTAAAAGGAGGAGTATATAAGGTATTTCCCCCCTTCTTCGCATGCCTTCGTGGTGTAGTGGTCTGCATGCTCGACGCGTAACCGAGAGGTCCGTGGTTCGATTCCCGGCGAAGGCGTTGCTTATTTTTCATGTCTCCTGCTTCGAAATAACCTAATGACTCTACAATTTTATACCTTACATCCCTGCACACTCTCCCACACAAACAACATGTATAGATATGTATATACGTTTTTAACATATACATACATATATATATATATATATATGTGTGTGTGTTAAAAACGTATATAAAGTGTGAAAATATCTTTGCACGCTTTGCTGTTGCTGCGATAAGAGGAAAGCAGAGCAGCAGGAGTCCAGTTAGAGTGAAGCGCAAAAGCAAAATGCGGTATGTTAAAGACAATATGTTAATTTAGGGTGCGCTAGTTTCAATTACAGTACATTTTAATCGAATAATTAACAATGCTCTAAAATTATTATTCATTACTTTAGTTATTTGTGTTTGTCAGTTAGTTGTGATGAGAAAAGACCCAACACATTTCTTACCCAGCAAAGACTACTAAAGATGCCATCCTTTGAAATTTGAGTTCCTTAATTCCGAGTCAGTTTCCCAGTATTTAGCTACACTCGAATATTAGTGAACTTACCAGGATTTAAACCCATTTCAAACTTTAAGCATTCGGTTGTCTTATTTGTTTGGCAAGTGAAGAACTATGGGAGAACGATGAAATAATTTAAGTTATCAGTATTCGTATAAAATAAGCATATTATGTCATTAATGTATTGATTGTATTACTTACTTCATCTATTTTTTCCCTGTAGTCAAAAGGAAATATTTTTTAAAAATCAAATGCTTGCACGTTTGTCCGTATTCGCACCCCCATCATTCAAATTAATTTTAAAACTCTTCGATCTCCACTAACGACCGAGCGGTTAAATAGCTAAATACTGGTAGTTTGACCTGAGTTCCATTTAAGGCGAAATGAATGGCTGCGTGTGACTTTCTATGATTTTCCCCTGTGACGTAGGTGCAAACAGTTTCCTTAGAAAATCTTCCACAAAGGCATCCCTTTCCTTAAGCTGATAGCGTCCGGTCGCTTAGCCATAATCAAACGAACCACTTCATAAGTAGTTTTGTCACGGTTGGTGCGTAAACAGAAACTGCGAAATACTTCTTGGGTAGTTCCACGAGGGTTTTAGTTTCCCGTTTTTCTTTGAAGAATATAATAAATAAATTTAAATTTCGTACCGTATTTTTCAAGCTCGAAGAACTGAAACAACAGAAAGGGAATAAATAGTTTCTCCGGATACGTTTATTTCTTTTATACAGCAGAAAATCGTTAGGATTCCTTTTGGAGTGAAGTTTTAGAGAATTTTCCTTAAACGCATTAATTTAGCATATTTTACTCAATGCATTTCTTTTGAAAAACTATTTGTGAGCATAGCTTGTAAAAAAGGTTCATTTACTAAATCTTCCTTTTTCAGATCGTGTACCTCTTCATGTGAAGAAATTAATTCGACCTGGCATCTAATTTCAAACTAAATTCCTGAATGAGTAATTGAATTTGAGAAAAGAATTCCAATTATGAGTCTTCGTTTGTATATTAAAAGAATTCCAATTATGAATACTGTTTTGCAATCTAAATTAATTTAATAATGCCTCGCAGCAAGAAGTTCAAAATAAAATCCGCTGCAAGATATTAAAAAATATATTTGATGATAAATTGAAGAACTCATGGTTCAAAGAAAGTAATTATTGAATTGCCATTTCTTATTTTGGACTCGAATTGGTATTTTGGAACGTTAAATTCTTTTGGCAGATATTTTGCATTGTAAAATAACACCCACCAATTAATTTTCTATGGAAAAATATACAATCGACTTCCGGTTTACCGAGATTATGTCTACCGTTAACCTAGAATAGAGGTTAATATGATAGCAGCTCAAAAAAAGAAAGTTTGAAAGGTTTCAGATTTTAAATTACGTCCAAAGGAGCATTTTTTTAACGTTTTGTGTGTTACCTTAATTTATTAAATATCATGTTCTTCGCACTTAAACCATTAAATTCAGTTGAACAGAAATATCGCAAAATAATTTTTAAATTTTATCCTTTAGAATTTCCAATACACAGTTCCGCGCGCGTTTTTTTTTCTCATAGAGTGTTGCCATTACTCGCTTTTAATTCGCTGAGTTTGCTCATCAAAAATTCGTTAAAGTTTTACAAAATATGAAATAGATAATGAAACAAATTCCAAATTCCAAATTTGGCCTTCCAAATGTCCATATTCGGGTGGAAACGTACGTTATTCAAAATTTGATAGCTCTAGGTACCGTTGTTTTATCACACTGCGAGAAACTTACATGCAGATTCCTCATTATTTAATTTCTTTAAATGTAATATAGGGTGATAACGTTTGGTGACAACAATTTGAAAAGTGATACAATCGTTTATAGTGAATCAACGCAAAATCGCAAATCGCAAACAATACTCTTTCACCCATTTGGACTAAAAAGAAAAGGAAAGCGAAATAACTCATATTATAATTAACTGAAATTAATATTACAAGTTTGTTTCTATTATAGGGTCTATTATAGGCTATTATAGGGCATTCGTAGGTGTGCTAGCAAGCCGGCATCTATCATCAAACTATCGCTTCAAGAATCGTCATCGTTTCGCCCAAGCCCTTGGTGGCAGTTGTTGGACCGGTTTCTGCCCTCTTCGCTGCTAGGAGTTCAAAGGTGAAGGACAGGCTTCGGCCTGTCTTTTCACCGACTGTCTCTTCACCTACCACCTCGCTTCTTGCTGCACGTTTAACTTTCCTGAAAAGTCCGATGATGTGTTTCCTGATTTATAGAAAGCCAACTGTAGTTTTTTTTATTGAATATATTCATTCTACATGCAGTTTCTGAAAATTCATCCAGCATGGAATGATATTTTTTAAGCAAGAATCATGAACGATCTCATTGTGCAATTTAAGACTCATCCATTGTCTATCGCCACGTGGTGCACTGCTCTAAATTAATTCACTGGTAGAAGCTTCAAAATTAGAAGAAATTTCAAGACAAGTTTATTGCTGCTCTACATATATTTTCGATACGGTTTTTTCGTGATTTATAGAAAGCGATGCAAGAGGATTGTGATATTAAAGTGTATCGTTAAACGAGTGGACGTTCTGTATTTATAGAAGGACTATAGTTATGATCTGATTATTTAATTTTCTTGTTTTATTTGTGTGAGTTCAGCAGTAAAATTTTTGATAGGAAAAATAAATAGAGTAAATTGTAGATGATTAACTTGTATTTTCTTCTTCAACCATCACAACGTCTGGGGTAAGTACTTTATTTTGCTATCCTCTGTAGGTCACATATTTTATCCCTATCATTCGGGTTATTGCGGAAACAACGTGATGTACTCTTAATCACATGTCTTAATCCTATACTGGGTAGTTGGATTTCTTCATTCTTATTCGCGGTTCATCGCTGATAAAATTAATATTCAAAATTTTGGTTATCACTTGTACACCAGAATAATTATAATTAATATTTCTCATAACCTACAGAAATTAACACAATTTTAATTACATAAGAAATTAAAATATATATAAGTATTTTTACCACATATAAATATTTTTACTACATATGGTGCCGTGACAAAAGAAATAACTTAAAATCATTTAGTTCAGGTTGAGAATTCAAATAAAATGTGTGACCTATAGTATGTTTGCTACACATATGATTTATATTGTTGAAAATTTATGATAAATGATGGGTAATATGCCATGAAAGAGTAATTCTATTTTGGATAATTCAATCTCATATGTATTGTTATATATGTGTGCATATTTAAAGAAAGTTTTAAGATATTTGAATCAAAAGCTGATTTCAGTAATTTCATTGGATTGTGGTATGTAATGATAAAATAATGTTCAGAATTATTAGAATCCAGAAGTGTTAATGATCAATGTACTTATATTGCATCACTAATTTGATATATGCATGGTTAAAGTTGCAGGAGATCCTAATTAATTACTAAATTATTAAAAAAAATTACCTTAACTTTGCTATCTACTCTTATATGCATGTTTGGTAAATGTATATGTAAATTATCAGAGAGAGTGCTAAGTGTTTGTGTAAAATAATGTAGATCTCAATATCATTAAAATAGAATTAGCAGATTGTAACGTAATGCAACATAAGTAACTATATTTCTTCATCCATGTCAAAGCTTAAAGGTAGATCTAACACTGGTATGGCAACTTCCCTAGCTTCTGCTCTGCCCACATTTAGTGGCAACTTATCTGAAAATGTAAATTTCTTTCTTGATCAAATAAATAGTGTTGCTAAATTAGAAAAATGGTCAGATGAAAAGAAAATAATCATTCTGAAAATAAACTGTAGGGATAAAGCTCTAGATTTCCTAATTAATGATCCAAGAGCAGCTAAGGAAAATAAATTTGAAAATTTAGAAAAATTATTAAAGAATAAATTTGCACGAGTTGAATCCTTTCAGGACATTCAACAGCAATTCTCAAACATTTCTCAAAAGTGTAACCAATCTGTTAGGGAATTAGCTGACGAGATTACTACAACAGCGACAAAATACATAAATGAAGATTCGGTTGAGGATTCTAGTTTACATAAATTAAAAGAGAAAATGAAGCTCACTAAATTTCTTGAGGCCCTCAGAACAGACATTAGAATTGAAGTTAAGAAATTAGGTCCATCTTCCTTTGATAAGGCTGTAGAATTGGCAAATAATATAGAAAATGCATTGAATGATGAGAAAACATATTTGAACAGCATAAATGTTGAGCAAAATTTAGAGATTAATAATCTTCTCAAAGAAAGACTTGAACAGAATAAAATTATTCAGGAGCTAACAGATAAAGTAAATCAACTTTCTCAAAATAAGCCTGTAAACACATCTTATACAAGAATAAATCACAATGCTTCTACATCTCAAAATTCTAGCAACTTTAATAGTGTATCTTGTCATATATGTAGCAAAAGACACTTAACAACAGATTGTTGGTATTTTCCTAGGCAAGACCAGCATAATTTTAGAAACAGCACATTCAGGGGACACAGACAATTTCGAAATACTTGGCGGAGGAACTATCATCCTTACAGAAATAATAGTCAATACAAAAAAGGTCAGAATAAGCATTTAAACTAGCTAAGGATTCTTGCCAGATATATTACAACAAAAATTTTAGACCCCTTGCAGGAATCCGCAGAGACTGGGGTTAGAAAGAACAACTGTATAGACATCATAATCCAAAAAAGATCCAAAGTAACAGCAATAATGTCCAACACAAGTTTGCAAAAAATAAAAGATGTAATAATAGAAACTCAACCAAATTGTTGATGTCTTGTAACTCGGAAAATTATAATTATCTGCCAATAACCAAACTTAAAATTGGTTCTCAGACTTATGAAGCTCTTCTTGATACTGGTGCAAATTTATCTTTAGTCCAACCAGATGTTATTGAGGAAATTAAACAATTCACTAAAGTTGAATTTGTTTCTCGGATGGTAAGAATAAAAACTATTGATGATTCATGCATTCCTTACATGTCTGCAGTTAATTTAAAATTCAAAATTCAAAGTAAATGGTTCACTAATTTATTTTATGTCACCCAAAACAATTGGAATTCTACTTATCAGATAATCCTAGGTTATGACTTCATTCAAAGTAACAAAATTTTGTTAGATTCCATAAATAAGAAACTCATAGTAGATAATACTCATTTGGACTTTGAAGAAAATTATCCCAATAAAAAATTAACGAACTCAGTTAATGTAAGAAGAAAAAATTGTAATTTAAACTCATTAAGAATGGTTTCTAATATAACTGTCCAGCCAGGTCAATCTCAAATCATTTCTTTAGCTGTTCCTGAAGCTTTAAAACAATTTAAAGAAATTTTGCTTTCTCCAAAGCCATCAAAAAATAAGTTCCATATCAATGAATCTTTACATATAGTTGATTGTCACAACCACATTCAAACTATTGTTGAAAACAACACCAATGAGAAATTAATTTTGAGGAAGAATTCTGTTATTGGAACTGCTGTGCCATTTCATTTTGAGGATATTGTTAGTCCCAAAAATCATGAGACTTTACAAATCAACACTCTAAATTTGCAAGAAGTAATTAAACTTAGAAAAGAGGAATTAAATGTATCAGACTTTAAACTAGATCATTTAAATGAACAAGCAAAAAATGAAATGATAGAATTGCTAATGAATAATTATGCTGTGTTTTCAAAATCATATAATACTTTAGGATCTACTGATAAAGTTGTACCAGAATTTAAACTTCTTCACAATTTCCCAATTCAAACTAGACCTTACCCTATTCCTAAAATTGCAAAACAGTATGCTCAACAAGAAATTGCAAAATTATTAGAAGCAGGCATAATAGAACCCTCTTCTTCAAGTTATAGTTTTCCTGTAATATTTGTCAGGAAAAAGAATTTACCTGGTGAAGATAAAAATACACCAAAATTTCGTATGGTTGTAGATTATCGTCTATTAAACTGTATCACAGAATCATACAAAATTTGT